>OZ034801.1:74655188-74885188 GCA_964028335.1 Altica lythri | reverse complement strand
TCTGCAACCTACCGAAGGACGGACGATGACCCCAGAACCACAACATAACCAGCTCGAGAGCCCCATGATACCCCAGCCATGGATGAGGACAACGGCACCACAGAAGATAGTGATAATGCAGCAATCCTGCCGCAACCACCAGTCATAAACCCAACGCCACAACACCTACGAAGACAAGTAGATGTCCCTCCTGTAACTATGCAAAGAGAAGAAAATAAGATCACAGCCACACCAGGACAAACACAAGAGCCTCAACCTGCTGATCCTCCACTGGAAAACTACGAACCACAGCTACTGCAGCAGAACTCAGCAGAGCCCGCTAACAAACCATCCCTACTGCTTCTCCAGCAGTAATGTCACAGACCCGGAAGACCTTAACCTAGCAGTCACAAACATCACACAAGATATAGTTGCTGCAACAAGTAACACCACGAAAAAGGCTCGCCGTCAGATGCCCCCCAGAAATCGTACCTACGATCCTAAAGCAGCATCGTATCTCCAGAAGCAATATAGGTCCAGTAAGAAAAGAGCTTTCAACTCTATAATCAAAGAGGATACCCAATACTTTTGTCAAATTAACGCTGATGAACTTATAGCCCACTTTTGAGGACCTCGGCCTACTCCAGATATACCCCCCCACCAGCAACACGGAATACCACTACCAAGAGCCCCTGAAGACAACTCAGTCGCTCGGCCCTTCACGTCTTCGGAAATCAAAAGCCGCCTGGCCAGATCCAGCAATACTGCCCCTGGGAAAGACACCATCAAATATATTAACATCAAAAAAGTCGATCCGCAGTGCATCGTTCTGGAGAAGCTATTTAACAAGATACTTACGCTCCATTATATCCCCTCATCGTGGGGCTTAGCTTCCATTGTACTGATCCATAAGAAAGGGGACCGTGACATCCCTGGAGGCCCATCTCTCTTTGCTCCCGCTTATATAAAACATTTATGGGATGCTTAGCAGGTAGAATCTCCAGCTGGGCCGCTGCTCACCAACTAATATCGCCCACCCAAAAAGGTTTCGGAAAATACGAAGGCTGCTTTGAGCACAATTTTGTACTGCAAAGTATTCTAGATTATACCCGCGGTAAGAAGAAAACCTGTGCTGTGGCCTGGCTGGACCTATCAAATGCTTTCTCATCTGTTCCCCACAAGCACATCTGGAACACGCTAACCGCCATGGGTCTAGATCAATCAATGGTGTCACTCCTTGGCAAGTTCTATGACAACTGTGAAGCTACCATAAAAACCCCGCATGGTGATTCCCAGGTCTTCCGCATATCAGCTGGCGTCAGGCAAGGGTGTCCTCTAAGCCCAATAATCTTTAATCTGGCAATTGAACCCCTTCTAAGAGCCGCTACCGAGCTAAACAAAGGCTTCCGCATCAACAACGAACCAGTATCAGTCCTAGCATATGCAGATGACCTAGTTCTAGCAGCCAGCAACCCAGAGGACCTTCAATCCCTTTTGGACAATGTGGGCCAGGCAGCCTCTACATGTGGACTAAGTTTCAATGCTACCAAGTGTGCATCACTAACATTGGACTGCCAAAGAAAGACACAACTGCATCCGACACTAGTATGAAATTCAGGGCAAAGTGTTTCCACCTCTCGAAGAAGGACAGGCTTACGAGCATCTGGGCATCCCGAAGGGCTTCCATGTTAAGCAGACCCCAGAAAACACCATCAAAAGCATGATGGCAGATTTGGAGAAACTCCACCACTCCTTACTAGCGCCTTGGCAGAAAATCGACGCCCTGCACACGTTCATCATTCCAAGATTAATGTTCGCACTCCGAGGCTCTGATGTAAGAAAATCCGCAACGAAAAAGCTGGACCAACTCGTTAAGAAAATAGTAAAAATCTACCCCAGCGTGTCAGCCCGGAACTCCTCTACATACCACAAAGGAGAGGGGGTGCAGGTCTCATACCAGCTAGCGATATGGTAGACGTGCTAACACTGGTCCAGCCTTCAAGATGCTGACCTGCAGCGAACACCTAGTATGGACCGTGGCCGCGAGCCAACTACGAGAGGTGGTTCAAGGACGTATAGGGAGGTTCCTTAACACAGGTGAGGTTGCCCGATTCCTATCTGGAGATTTGGCCGGAGAGTTTGGTAATGACGGTGGTGACATTGCCTCACTTTGGACCCGTGCCAGGAATGCTACGCGTAGGCTGAACAAACACATAAAGGTTGAATGGTTTGCAGGCACTGAAGGCTGCAGGATCCGCTCAGCAGCATGGCGGAGACGCCACAACTTGTCGGTGCTATACCCAAGACTAATGGCCTTACAATTAGGGTAAACCGCACCGTCCCCCACTCCGAGTCTTCCCTGAGACCTGATGTCCTGATCATCAATGAAGAGGATTTCACCATCAAGATAATCGATATAACGGTTTGAGGAAGCTAGAGCACTAAAAATCATTAAATACGAAAACCTGGCAGACGAGCTGAGAAACCAGGGGTACGAAGTCTTCCTAGATGCCTTCATCGTGGGCGCCCTGGGCAGCTGGGACCAGGCAAACGAGCGAACCCTTCAGGCTTGCTCGGTTTCAACAAGATACGCGGCCCTGATGAGGAAATTGATGTGTAGCGACGCCACTAGATGGTCGCGAGACATATATGTTGAACACATGACAGGAGTCAGGCAGTACAGCTGACCAAACGAAGAAGAACCTACAGTACTATGTTTAGTTATATGTATTCTATAAATCTGCAATTTTTTTTGTATGTCTTTTTTTGTAATCTGTTTTATTTTTTACTGACAATATTTTTTTTAATACTTTCTGTGATTTTGACAATGATCTCTGTGATACTGTGATAATAAGCTTTAAACAATTTGTACAATTATTGTAAACTATTTTCTAAATAAAGAATTTCAATATTACTATCAAAACATTTAACAACAGTTAACATGTAAAATATGATACCATCCTAACATTGAATTAATTAATCTAGAAATTAAAAAAACATTTTATAAATTAACACGCACACTTATAATGTACACAAATGGAAACTAAAAAGATAAAAAATGCAAAGAGAATTAGGACTGCTAGTAGATAATACAACTCGTTTAAAACACTTCAAGTTGTCCACGTAAACAAATTCTAGCCACCGTAAATATGAACGCGAGAGTTGGCAACAGCGCTCGGCATAGTCAATCTGACTTTAAAACCGCGTTCTGTCTGGGTACAAATTCTTCAGGTTTACCATGGATGGCATATTACATCTGGGGTCCATCAACAAGCAACCGTCTTAACTATCTAAGTTAGGCAACCAGTGTTACGTAATTGGCTAATTGGTGTGACAAACAATAAACTGTACGAGAATAGTGTCTGGACCTCAGTGTAGTGTGTGCTCGAACTCGAACCTTAATTAGCCCAGTCGGTGGAGTCAATTTTTCACCAAAAGATCCAGAAATCGGACATATGAATAAACCGACAACATTTCAGTTCAAAACTGAAATTATTACTATTGACATTATGGCATTAGATACTTTATGTATCATCTTTGGACATTTTTAGACTGTCACAAAACGCTCTGTTCGTTTTATCATTTTACCTTGCCTAAGGTTATATACAAGATGCAAAGCTACCACTGAAGTACCATTTTTGGAGTGAAGTTTGAACCACTTGCGACTGTTTATCAGTTTCGCAATTGACATCTATAGATATCGTTCAATTTATAGCAGGGATGTCTCTTGATTAGTGACTTGAGAGACATAGCCTGTACTACACTGACGAGCTCAAACAAGAGCAAAACACGTGTCTGTAGTTTGGTTTTGCCCTGATATAGGTTGAATGATATTTATATCTATTTATATGGCAGCATCCAAGGTGTCTTTTAAAGTGTTAGAAATTTCTAACCGACACCATTTCAGTTCAAAACTGAAATTATTACTATTGACATTATGGCATTAGATACTTTATGTATCATCTTTGGACATTTTTAGACTGTCACAAAACGCTCTGTTCGTTTTATCATTTTACCTTGCCTAAGGTTATATACAAGATGCAAAGCTACCACTGAAGTACCATTTTTGGAGTGAAGATGGAACCACTTGCGACTGTTTATCAGTTTCGCAATTGACATCTATAGATATCGTTCAATTTATAGCAGGGATGTCTCTTGATTAGTGACTTGAGAGACATAGCCTGTACTACACTGACGAGCTCAAACAAGAGCGAAACACGTGTCTGTAGTTTGGTTTTGCCCTGATATAGGTTGAAAGATATTTATATCTATTTATATGGCAGCATCCAAGGTGTCTTTTAAAGTGTTAGAAATTTCTAACCGACACCATTTCAGTTCAAAACTGAAATTATTACTATTGACATTATGGCAGTAGATACTTTATGTATCATCTTTGGATATTTTTAGACTGTCACAAAACGCTCTGTTCGTTTTATCATTTTACCTTGCCTAAGGTTATATACAAGATGCAAAGCTACCACTGAAGTACCATTTTTGGAGTGAAGATGGAACCACTTGCGACTGTTTATCAGTTTCGCAATTGACATCTATAGATATCGTTCAATTTATAGCAGGGATGTCTCTTGATTAGTGACTTGAGAGACATAGCCTGTACTACACTGACGAGCTCAAACAAGAGCAAAACACGTGTCTGTAGTTTGGTTTTGCCCTGATATAGGTTGAATGATATTTATATCTATTTATATGGCAGCATCCAAGGTGTCTTTTAAAGTGTTAGAAATTTCTAACCGACACCATTTCAGTTCAAAACTGAAATTATTACTATTGACATTATGGCATTAGATACTTTATGTATCATCTTTGGACATTTTTAGACTGTCACAAAACGCTCTGTTCGTTTTATCATTTTACCTTGCCTAAGGTTATATACAAGATGCAAAGCTACCACTGAAGTACCATTTTTGGAGTGAAGATGGAACCACTTGCGACTGTTTATCAGTTTCGCAATTGACATCTATAGATATCGTTCAATTTATAGCAGGGATGTCTCTTGATTAGTGACTTGAGAGACATAGCCTGTACTACACTGACGAGCTCAAACAAGAGCGAAACACGTGTCTGTAGTTTGGTTTTGCCCTGATATAGGTTGAATGATATTGTAACGGGATATCCGTAAAGGAAGGGACCTTAATTTGAAAGATTGTTGTTGACAGTTGATTTTTAGAAGTTTGTAAAAAAATCAACTGACCATTTTAAATAATGTTTCTAGAAAATTCTAGAAACTTCTAAACACACTAACTAGATTAAATAATGTTGTATATAAGGGGATGCACGGACAGTTAACGTCAGTTCGAGTCAAGTGTTCAGAAGAGTTCATTGTATTGTCAAGTAGTTAGACGTTATCCAGCAGAGTTCAGTGTATCTTAACAATTTTGTAAATAAATTGTGCAAAAAGCCCCCATACCTGTTTCAAATTGGTGTCAGGTGTGGGGTGAAGATACAAGAATGCCTGGAAAAAAGATAACTGATTTATTGGTGGCTGAGCTCAGAAGAGAGCTCGAGGAATTAGAATTGGAAACTACTGGAAGCAAATCCGTATTGTTGAGAAGGCTCCGTGAGTACTACGTAAATAATAATTTGGACCCTGACGCTGTGGAGTTTGATGACCCAGTTCAAAAAGCAATTACCCGGCTGCAAGAGGAGCTATCAGGACGAATGACGACTATGACGAGCCAGCAAGAGGAGCTATCTAGTCAGATGAAGAGCCAGCAAGAGGAGCTATCCAGTCAGATGAAGAGCCAGCGCGAAGATATGTCCCAGCTGTCACAGCGAATGACGAACCAACAAGAGGAGCTATCCAGTCAGATAAAAAGCCAGCGCGAAGAGGTGTCCCAGCTATCACAACGGATGTCTACCCTACCAGAAGAGTTATCCAGTTCCTTCTCCCAGCAAATATCACACCTTCGTGACGAGCAAAATCAGCAAGTTGCCAACTTGATTCAGCAGGTAGACAACTTGAATCAGCAAGTGGACAACATGAATCAGCAAGTGACCAACATGCGAGACGAGCAAAATCAACAAGTCGCCAACTTGCGAGACGAGCAAAACCAGATCAATCAGCAAATGCAGTCCGAGATAAGGAAGCTTCAACAAGAACAGGAAGCTAGCCGCCGATACCAAACCATCCACCACGGCGACGGAGACGCAAGAAGGATGGAAACCTGCCACGCAGACGTCGAACGACAAAGAAGCGAGGAGAGGACCCATGTACGAACGACGATGAAACCCCCGACCTTCGACGGGAAGACTTCCTGGCCAAATTACCTGAAACAATTCGACGCAGCGGCCAGAGCTAATGGATGGTCATTCCAGGAGAAAGCATTGTCCCTAACCGTAGCTCTGCGAGGCGAAGCTTTAGACGTCTTGCAATCATTGACGCCGGATGAAGCTGACAACTTCGAGTTATTGGTCAATCGTCTAGAGATGCGTTATGGTCAAACACATCTACAACCGGTGTACCGAATGCAGTTAAAGAGCCGAAAACAGAAAAATGGAGAAACTATCCAGGAATTTGAAGCGGATGTAGCAAGAATGGTACGACTTGCGTATTCAAATGCAGCGGAGGATTTCCTGGAGTGCCTAGCAGTCCAAACCTTCACCGATGGTCTTCGAGACGTCGAGTTGCAGCGCGCTGTACGGTTGGCGAGGCCGAAGACTCTTGTGGACGCCTTGACCATTGCCCTGGAGTTTGAGGCGGCGACGGAGGCCTCACGTGGAGTTGCTCGACTAAGGGAAATCACCGGTAACTACGACCATGCCGTTCATTCCATTAGCGACGTTGAAGCGGTAGTAGAGAGATTAATGAAGTTATCTCCAAAAAGAAAGCGCCCAGTGAGATGCTGGAACTGCGGCGAACTAGGCCATATAAGAAATACTTGCCCCCAAAAAGAAAAATCTTCTGCTGAAGTACCCCAGCAGCAGGAAAACTAGAACGGGTCGACTCCTGGAGGGCGAAATCGACCCCAAACATTCCCGAAGCCCCTCACACCATTAAATTGGCAACTCTGCGACATCACGTGGACAGCTTATATGTGGATGGCCTCATTAATGGAAAGATCTTTAGCATGCTGGTAGACACTGGAGCTACAAAAACTATCATTCGACCATCCATCATTATGCGAAAGAAGATGTGGCCAACCAGTTGGAGACTGCGTACCGCTACCGGAGATTCTGCTAGAGTCTACGGTGAGATACAGGTGACGCTACAGTTTGGTTCAACCTCTCTTGTTCACTCAGTGCTGGTGGCTGACGTTGATGAAGATGTTGTTCTGGGCATGGATGTTATGCTCCACTGTGGTTTTCATTTGGATCTTCGCCAACGTATCCTTCGTACTGGTAATGAAGAAATATTCTTGCACCGAAAACAAGTTGACAATGCCTCGATTAAGCTAATCGATGATATCGAACTTCCGGCAAGCTGCGAATGTGTCGTCACAGCGCGGTTGGATGGACTGGAGCCAGATGGTGCCCCAGCCATGATAGAGCCGAAGAACCATGACCATGAATTGGGAAAAGGACTCCTTGTGGGTAAGATTCTAGTTAGATCCGCCCAAGAGGTACCCATCCGAGTTATCAACTTGAACGATCATCCAGTTCTTCTCCGAAAGGACACGGAAATGCGAAGTTTAGAACCGGTAATGGCCGTAATTCACAAGATAAATGTTACGGAAACAGATGAGACCAACGAAATTGAACAATTAATGACAAAATTAGACCCCTCTTTGTCAAAATTAGAAAAGAAACAGGTAAGAGATCTACTTTACCGTTATAAACCTGTATTTGGTTCTAAAAGTAAACTGGGAAGAACTGATGTTGTACAACATAGAATTGACACTGGTGATGCACGTCCGATTCGACAGGTATCCCGAAGGATGCCTCAAGTTAAAAAGGAAGAAGCAGACAGAGCCCTTAAAGAAATGATTCAAAATGGCATAGTCGAACCATCCAGTAGTCCGTGGGCTTCTCCTGTGGTATTAGTGAGAAAGAAAGACGGATCAATGCGGTTTTGTGTCGACTATCGAAAGCTAAATGATGTCACTAAGAAGGACAGTTATCCTCTGCCAAGGATTGATGATGCCCTCGACGCTTTGGCGGGTTCTACTCTGTTTTCTACCTTGGACCTTAAAAGCGGATACTGGCAAGTTAAAATGAATCCTGCAGACAAAGAAAAGACTGCCTTTACCAGTGGATCAGGGTTATGGCAATTCACGGTCCTTCCATTTGGCCTCTGTAATGCTCCTGCGACGTTTGAACGACTAATGGAGAACATCCTGCGGGGTTTGTCATGGGAAACTTGTCTAGTTTATCTAGACGACATCATCATAATGGGTAAGACCTTTAAGGAACATTTAACTAACCTGGAAGAAGTTTTTAAAAGATTACAGAACGCTAATCTAACATTAAATGTTAAGAAATGCCACTTGTTCCAGAGACAGGTCAACTATTTAGGACATAACGTTAGCAAGGATGGCGTTGCTGTTGACCCCGCTAAGATACAAGCCATTCAGGAATGGCCAATCCCTATCGACAAACATCAGCTCCGGAGTTTCTTGGGTCTTTGTTCCTATTACCGACGATATGTCAAGAATTTTGGAGACATCGCCAAACCCTTGACACGTTTGACAGAACAAGATAAGTCCTTCTGTTGGGATCAGGAATGTCAAAAGGC
Organism: Altica lythri; assembly: GCA_964028335.1. NCBI lineage: Eukaryota > Metazoa > Arthropoda > Insecta > Coleoptera > Chrysomelidae > Altica > Altica lythri. Next base: position 74,876,520 of record OZ034801.1, on the reverse strand, counting down.
GTTTGAAATATTGAAGAAACAGCTTACGTCAGCACCTGTTCTTGCTTATCCACTTCCTGATGGTAAGCTTATTCTGGACACCGACGCCAGCAATGTGGGAATTGGAGCCGTCTTGTCACAGCTACAAGACGGTAAGGAAAGAGTGGTTGGTTACTTCAGCAAAACATTATCGAAAGCTGAAAAGAACTACTGTGTAACTCGGAGGGAACTGTTAGCAGTTGTAAAATCCGTCGAACACTTTTATAAATATCTGTATGGCAGAAAATTCCTGATCAGAACAGACCATGCTAGTTTAAAGTGGCTACTTACCTTTAGGAACCCAGAAGGACAGATAGCAAGATGGCTCGAAAAACTGCAGGAATATGATGTTGAAATCGAGCACAGGCCTGGAACCAGACATCGTAATGCTGATGCACTCTCCAGAAGACCATGTCGACCTGATTGCCCCCATTGTACCCGTATGGAGCAGAACGAGGAAAAACTTGCCTTAGTTAAGGTTGTGCCAGAAGACGAGAGCTCTATGCTGGAGGAGCAACAAGAAAACGATCCCGTTCTGAGAAAGATTAGGGAGTGGAAGAGAATGGACCGTCGTCCGTTGTGGAGAGAGATATCCTCATCCTCTCCTGCTTTAAAAGCATACTGGTCCCAATGGAACTCTTTAATTTTGGACGGAGGGCTCGTTAAAACACTTGTAGAAAATTCCGAGGGCACAGAAACAAGGAAACAAATAGTGGTCCCAAGAAATGCTGTACCGGAAATTTTAAAACAGATGCATAATGATAGTTCTGGAGGACATCTGGGTATCACGAAAACGCTGCAAAAGATCCGAGATAGATTTTACTGGGTAAATTGCACTAATGATGTTAGTAGAAAGGGAGACACTGTAGCACACTTTGACCTTTGAACCTGTGACGTCATCCGACAGTTCTAGCTATTTTTTCAAACATAACCTCACTTTTTTCGAACATAACCTTACTTTTTTTCAAGAGCTATACGTCACATACGGTTGTAGATGATAATAAGTTAGCAAAGGCGTACTGTCGATGTGACGTCATCGTACCAACAGACTTTAGGTCGTTTTTAAAATAATAAAACGTTTAATAATATTTAAAAAAATATTTTCCTTGAACCGTAAAATTCATCATATTTTACTGTAAGATTGCAATTTTAAAAATTTTGAATTTGTGCTCATTTATTTTTTGTTAATAATCTTTTTATTATATTAATAATAATAATAATAATTCTTTATTTTCTTTTTGACAAACATAATTTGTATAAAATTAGTCAAATCTACAATATAAAAATGAACAATTGGTCATTAAAGGTTTTAGCTCGTAGGTTCATAACTACTTTTTGTGCGTACCTACATAGTTTTCAGCTCGTTTGTGATCAGTATACAGGGGGTTCTCTTAGCAACGACCAAGAGAATTTAAAAAATCTGTTGGAAACTGCATTGACTGATGCAAAAAATCAGCTTTCTGTTCACCTCTTACATGTAAAGTAAATAGTTTTTCAAAATATCATTAAGTTTACAGTAATGAATATTTCCAGAAGCATATTTTATTCCATGCACATGGTTTTCTATATATCTCACAGTCTTTTTATCTGCATAGCTTAATGATTGATAAGTTTGTGGTGGTTCAAATAGAAAATGTTGTTGTTTGAATCCAAATTCAATGCTAAGTTCTTTAAGATAAAATATTTCATTAATTTGAAAACCTTGCATGTCCTTGAAAGCAATCTTCATAATGTCCCGTTAAAGAATAAATATCACACTTTAGCATGGGGTCATTGCGATATAATGCTCGACTAATGTTAATTATAATTAGGAAATAAAAAGCAGTTGTAAATTAATTAGGTTAGTTTTTAGTTTTCTATTGTCTAGTGTATGTATACAATAAATTTTTGATATGAATCTATGGTGTATTATTTTTTTTTAATATTTTTCGTTGAAACGATCAAAAAACGTTCCAATTCATCGTTTAAACGTCTATTATTCGATAGTTTGACGGTCCTGAATTTAGTAGCGATAAAATAGCGAAAACTGAAGCATTTTTGACACTTTGAAAATATGTTTTTCCATAAGAAATACATGTAAATCGTAAATTTTTTCTTATCAGTTTTTAAAGCGTTATTGCGACAAATTTAAGCGCTATTTTAACGTTTGGACGTTTCACATTTTGGAACTGTGACGTTCATGAATTTTGTAACGGTAAAATAACATTTTTTGACGCTATAATTATCGATTTTGAAATAAAAGTCATTATTTTTTATAAAAGTTTATTACATATTTTCTAAATCTCTTATTACATTTTGTTTATAAAAGTAAATATACTGACGCAAAGCGTTACATAATAAAGGATCAGTATCAGTACATATTTCACAAAATACATTTAATGCTTGAAAACAGTTATCATTAAAATTTCTTTTAATAATATCTATAACATTATTATAATAACAATTAAAGTTAATATTTTCTATAAGTGAAATCTGATTAGCTACAATAAAATGATGTACTCTAACAAGTTCATCTACATCCTTTTCCGTTAGATGATATCCTACACCATGTTTTGCAACTTCTATGAACTTGGTGTCATCGTATACCAACTGCCGTATTGTACAAAAATCTCCACATGAAAATGTTACTGGATCATACTCATCTACGTAGGTTGGTAGTGGTTCAATAAAAAATGTGCTTCTGCTTAAAAATTCAATAAGATCAAGCCATTCCATTTTTCCAAACGACAATTTACTTGGCTTACAGTATCTGATAAAATAATAGCTGGAGAAAATGTTCTTGCGGGAGATAAACCAACTGTTATAACATACCCCTTAATTGCGAAAGATGATTGTAGCAGCAAATAATTTTCACGTTTTACTTTGTCTTCGTAAAAATTTAAAATTCTATTTACTTCTTCCATATAGATAGAATCTTCACTACTACTCTCAGAATACTCTACCAAGTCTTCACTACTATAACCACTATCTTGCAACATTTTGTTTGAAACTAAATTTAAAAAAATGTTTTTCCAAGTCAAACTTGTTAGTCGGACCGCAGACTGAACGGTTTGAGCAATAGATGATATAAATCAAAAAGGCCCCCGGAAGCTGTGAAAACGTATCTTGTTTGTCATAAGAATACGTGTAAAAAATGTTCAAAGTAATAAACAACGGAGTTTTTCGATCCAGCTATTATATGAACTATCAAACCCCAACCATTTAACGTCAGAGCGTAGCAGGCGGTAGCAGAGCATCATAGCAGAGCGTAGCAGAGCGTAGCAGAGGGTAGCAGAGGGTAGCAGAGCATCAAAGCAGAGCGTAGCAGAGCATAGCAGAGCGTAGCAGAGCGTAGCAGAGCGTAGCAGAGCGTAGCAGAGGGTAGCAGAGCGTCAGAGCAGAGGATAGCAGAGGGTAGCAGAGGATAGCAGAGGGTAGCAGAGCGTAGCAGAGGGTAGCAGAGGGTAGCAGAGCATCAAAGCAGAGCGTAGCAGAGCATAGCAGAGCGTAGCAGAGCGTAGCAGAGCATAGCAGAGCGTAGCAGAGGGTAGCAGAGCATAGCAGAGCGTAGCAGAGCGTAGCAGAGCGTAGCAGAGCGTAGCAGAGCATCATAGCAGAGCATAGCAGACCGTAGCAGTGTGTAGCACAGAATGTCAGGGTAGCAAAAAATAGAATAACAGAGGTTACCTGAAACGTACATAACAAAGGTATAAATCAAGAAGTCAAAGTCGAGAATTCATTTGTTAACATGCCTTCAAGCCGAGCGGTTCAAGTAAACAAACTCGCAGCGATTGTGAGAGAAAAGTACAAAGCTCTCAAAAGAATGCAAGCTGATGAAACAGAACTACTAGAATCAACGTTTAAACCGATAACTACACCTCTTAAAGAAATAGCCAAATATGTGAACGAAAAAGTTCCTAAAACAGAACTCAACGAAAATGACTCACTGTCCAATCATTCAACAGAGGAGGAACATACTCAAACATCGTATAACGATAATACCATTAATCTTGAAAAATATATTCAAGATTTAGGACATACAGATCAAATATACGGGCCAAAGTTCAACTGGCCTATGGGAGAATGGTCGCTTGGAAATAAAACAATTGAGTTTGGGAGAGATATCATTCAGATCGACTCACACAAGTTTAAACCTACGCAAGGTGTCTATAACCTGCTGTTTTCAAAGCAACCAACACAATATACGCTTGCTGATCAAAAAATCTACAAAGCTCTTTTAGACATATCAGGCGTCCACAAGGATGAACGAGGTCGACTACGTCATCAATCTCATTCATCAAAATACGAAAAAATTATTAAACCAATGTACCTAGATAAAAACAGAAAAATGTCACAGAACCTACACGGAATTGACAAAACACATGACCAAGATGTACAGGAAAGAAGCCATATATCCAAGAATAGTCAAACACGTAACCAAGATATATCAGACAAGCAATCTCAGTGTAAAAGAAGACATATGGTTCAAGACATACAGCCAAAGAAAAATCGTACTGATTTCTCCACAAGTGACACAAAGGGCGTGGTAGACAAGGAAATACTGGATGAAATATGGGCCCTCTATAACGAACATGACGACCCAAACTTTCTTGTAGAAGGACTTAAAATTTTATCAAAAAACAATGCCTTAAATGGAAAGGAAGCAGAATTAATTGCAGACGAATTGCGCTATCTAGAGATTATTTACTAATTAAATTCTTTACTATAAAAATCTAAGTTTATCTCAATAAGCCAATTATCAATAATAAATATGTTGTTTTATATATTTTTAGCAAATAAAAATAAAAAAGAATTTACCTTTTTTATTATCTACATAACCCAAAGGATTGCTCATTTGTGTGCGTTTTTAAGTTTTTAAAAATTTTGAATTTAATTCGAGAGCTATGAAGTTATAAGAAGTTTATTATTTTATTCTACGGTAATTTATATTTAAAAACTAGAAAATAAATCAAAGCGCGTGACCTTAAAAGTATTGCATCATCCAGATCCAGAGTAATAAGATAAAATTATAACAATAATCTACAGAGACACTTACTTTTGATACCGCCGGTATATATCCACAAAGTTGATGAGAACGCAAATTCCTTTTCAACATAATTTAGAGGCTTATCTAAATATTGCAATTTTAGATAATTTACCTGATTTTACAATAATTTACTTCAAAATATATCTTCGCTACTTCGTATAAAAAATTTTTTAAACAAGTTCAAATAAATATAACTCGTATGTTTTTTATTTTTATTTTTAATATAGTGAATATAATTTATTATATGTCACTGATAAAATTATATAAATTTTGATATGATAACGTTTTAAAAAATACATGTTTTTCAATAAAATTAGTTGTTATTGATAAGAGTTTCCGGTTTACGTGAAAATCTAATTAAGGTGACGTCACTTTTAACTTGTTCAGACTTGATATTGTTTTTTTAATTTGTCACGTGACCTTAAAAGTATTGCATCATCCATAAGAAGTTTATTTTATGGGTAAAAGAAATAGCAAAAAAATGTTTTTTATAATTTTGACAAGTAAAGTGACATTTTTCAAAACTGCTGTCAGTTTTGAAAGTCATTACTTTTCATAACTAGTTTTGAAAAGTAAAACTTTACGTAACTAGTTTTGAAAAGTTCATTTCAAAACAAGTTACGAAAAATATAAAGCAAATATAAACAACTAAGAACTATTTTATACTAACTTTATTAAAGAAATATTTAAAAGCAGACATTTTTAAACAAAAAATTAAATAATAATACTTAATATTTAAGTCAGAAACTTACCTTTTAATTATATCTGTATTAAATAGAATTGTCATTAGAAAGCTGTCAATGCAAAATAAACACGAGAACTAGATGTATTGTTTTTACTTATTATTAGATAATTATGATTTTTATTAGTTATGGAATTTCGTCAAAATTATAAAAAATCTTGTACGGAACTCGTTATAAAACGCCATTTTGTTTAACTCGTGTTCATTTGCAGCACTCGCTACGCTCTTGCTGCAACATCACACTCGTTAAACAAAATTGGACTTTTCATAACTCGTTACGTAAATAACTATTAACGCTTATCGTCGAATGCGTTTTATGTTTTTCGACTCTATTGACTAGTGCTATAACGCACAAACGTTGAAAATATACCTTCTGATAATAATTTGGTTTGTACTTATAAATATGATGAATTTTACGGTTCAAGGAAAATATTTTTTTAAATATTATTAAACGTTTTATTATTTTAAAAACGACCTAAAGTCTGTTGGTACGATGACGTCACATCGACAGTACGCCTTTGCTAACTTATTATCATCTACAACCGTATGTGACGTATACGGAGCTGTTTGTCTAACACATTTCAACTTTATTTTACAAGTCACTTGATAGCCCCGTTGGTTAAGGCGTCAAGTTTGTACACATGAGTTTGTGGGTTCAAAACCTACAACCGGCATCACACAGAATTTTTTTTCTACATTTATTTTCATACAAAATTATTCTAAGTTCTATTTGGGCACTGGGGATGATGATGAGGGGTGGTAGGATGACTAAAATGACATTGGGGTAGTGATGAGGGGTAGTCAAGGTACGGTGACAAAAATTACAGGTACAGGTGATTTTAACGCGAAAGTTGGTAGCACTGTAAAGTTGGTAGCATGTAAAGTTGGTACGATGACAGCAAAGCGCGAAAAATTCAAAAAATATAACGAAAAGAAGAATTGGCTGCATGTGTCAAACGTAAAAGGCCACTCGAAAAAAGAAGAACGGCCAGAGCGCTAGGGCTTCAGTGCTAACGATAGGTGTTCTGCCTCTTGAAAAAAAGTAAGGTTATGTTCGAAAAAAGTGAGGTTATGTTTGAAAAAATAGCTAGAACTGTCGGATGACGTCACAGGTTCAAAGGTCAAAGTGTGCTACAGTGTCTCCCTTTCTACTGATGTTAAAGATTGGTGTCGTAAATGCACTACATGTGCTGCCAGTAACGGTCCGCACCGAAAACCGAAGGCGGAAATGCAGCAATACCTGGTTGGAAGTCCTTTTGAAAGAATCGCAGTAGATGTATTGGGGCCACTTCCACAGACCGATGTAGGAAACAAGTACATCTTTGTTGTAATGGACTACTTCACTAAATGGGTTGAAGCATATGCAGTTCCCAATCAGGAAGCTACCACTTTAGCAGATATATTGGTTGAAGAATTCGTAAGCCGATTACCATTAGAATTACATTCAGACCAAGGAAGAAATTTTGAGAGCAAGCTGTTTCAAGAAGTTTGCCAAAGATTAGGCATCCACAAAACGAGAACCACAGCGATGCACCCTCAGTCGGATGGAATGGTGGCACGAATGAACCGAACTATAACCAACTATCTGTCAAAAGTGGTGTCAGATTGTCAGAGGGATTGGGATCGACATATTCCACTATTTCTAATGGCAATTCGATCGGCCATCAACGAATCAACTGGCCAAACGCCTGCGAAGGTCCTGTTCGGTAGAGAAATGAGGCTACCATGTGACTTGGTGTTTGGTTGTAAACCTGGTGAAGAAATGGCACGTGAACAATATGTCGCCGACCTTCAGAATCGAATGGAGAATATACACAACCTGGTGCGTGGAAAACTACAATTATCTAGTGACCGGATGAAGAGGTACTATGACACACGGACAATGGAAAAGAGTTACCAAGTTGGAGATTTAGTCTGGCTCTATAACCCCCGACGGCGTCGAGGTATTTGTCCCAAATTACAAAAGAACTGGGAAGGTCCTTACACCATCAAGAATCTAAGGAGGGGGCAGTGTAACGGGATATCCGTAAAGGACCTTAATTTGAAAGATTGTTGTTGACAGTTGATTTTTAGAAGTTTGTAAAAAAATCAACTGACCATTTTAAATAATGTTTCTAGAAAATTCTAGAAACTTCTAAACACACTAACTAGATTAAATAATGTTGTATATGAGGGGATGCACGAACAGTTAACGTCAGTTCGAGTCAAGTGTTCAGAAGAGTTCATTGTATTGTCAAGTAGTTAGACGTTATCCAGCAGAGTTCAGTGTATCTTTACAATTTTGTAAATAAATTGTGCAAAAAGCCCCCATACGTGTTTCAATATTTATATCTATTTATATGGCAGCATCCAAGGTGTCTTTTAAAGTGTTAGAAATTTCTAACCGACACCATTTCAGTTCAAAACTGAAATTATTACTATTGATATTATGGCATTAGATACTTTATGTATCATTTTTGGACATATATATATATATATATATATATATATATATATATATATATATATATATATATATATATATATATATATATATATATATATATATAGGAGTTTTACAGTTGTCACTGTTTCCCTTCCTTCAACCATAGTTTCCATTCTGTTTCCATTCTTCTTTGTTGTTCCAATCGTTTTCCTTCACTCCTCTCTTTTCCATGGCTTCGTCCACGTCATCTCGCCAAGATCTTCTTGGGCGGCCTCTTTTTCTTTTTCCCAATGGGCTCCATTCTGTTATTTTGTGAATCCAACTGTCATTACTGGCTCTTCTTGCGTGTCCGTACCACCGTAATTGTTTTTCTTCGATAACTGTTACAGCGTCTTTCTCGATGTTCATTCTTCTTCTTATCTCATTGTTTGGTATTCTATCTGTTCTCGTTGTTCTACAGCATCTTCTCCAGCATTCCATTTCTGTAGCGTTAATCTTTTGTTTAATTCTTTTATTTAGTGTCCATGTTTCCGATGCATAGGTCATTATACTTTCTATCATCGTTTTATAGATTTTTCTTTTTGTTTCCTTGGTAATGTGTCTGTCCCACAGTACAGAGTTCAGCTGTTTTATACAAGTCCTTGTTTGGCCCATTCTAGTTTTTATATCCTCGTCCGTTTTTGAATCCTTCGATATTATCGATCCTAGGTATTTGAATTTGTCGGTTATTTTTATGGTTAGATTTTCGTCGACCTCTAAATGTTCTGTATTTTCTTCTAGTGTTATTAGGTATTCTGTTTTTTTAAAGTTCATCTCTAACCCTGCTATTTCATATTTAATTTCCTTATCATAAAACTTAGGTCTTCCTCATCTAGGGCAATTATGACTTGATCGTCCGCAAAACTTAATGCAAATAAATAGTCTTCTCTTACCGGAACTCCCATACCTTGACATTTCCGTTTCCACTGCTTCAATGTTTTCTCTAAGTATATCTTAAAGAGTGTAGGCGAAGTAGAACATCCTTGTAGGAGGCCTTTTGTATTGTACTATTGTTTTATATATTCCCCATAAGTTTATTTGTAGATTCGTTCCTACCTGTCCTATAACCAACTCAAATCCTTATCCCCAAGCCATTGTAACACTTTCGAAGTTCGCCACCCTTAAGTACTAATAATGAAACAAGTGTTCAGTTAACTTAGTTTATTAATAATCATTACTTTTTGGGTTACCCATGCATTTGCACGCGACTCACTCTGCTTAGTCGGCGTTCCCAATAATCTTATAATAATATAAACAATTAATTAATTAAGGTTATAAATATAAATCTTTTATATACAGGGTAGTGCCATACTACATCTCCCCCGCGGCTTTAAAATAATTTTTTATTTATTTTTTAATAAAAATTATTTTTATCCTTAATTCTTATTATACATACATTCAAATAAACTTAGTTACTAATTTTTTTTAACGTAGTAAATCACTAAAAAATGGTTATAAATAATACATATGAAAATAGATGAAAGAAAATGAACCCAAATTTTACTAGGTATACCTAATACAATAATTAACCTAATGATAATACTTCTTAGTTCTATTTTTATGAATTACAATTTCTTTCCTATCTTTAATTATGGTTACATTTGGGCTGTCCTCCTTAACTACTAAGTATGGACCTTGAAAACATGGACTTGTTAACTTATTTCCTGCTTCATTTTTTACTAGGATTAAGTCACCTTTTTTATAATGAACTAAATTGGTTTGTTTGTCATAATTTTGTTTTCTCTTAATTTTTGATTCTAATAAATTACTTCTCGCGTCTTCGTTCGCTTTTTGTAGCCTATATTTTAATTCGATAGGGTAGTTGTCAAAGTTATAAATAGGATCAATGTCATTAGTTAAATTTTGTGGAATATTGCACTCTCTCCCGAAAACGAGTTCAAAGGGTGTATATTTTGTTTCACTATGAACTGTCGTGTTATATGAAAAGCACCAATACGGAATCCACGAACTCCAAGTGTCACTAACATTTTCGGTCTGTATTCTTAAATATGCACCTAAAACTTTATGCGAATTCTCTAATGCACCAATGCTTTCGTGGTGGTAGGCCGTTGAGAAAATTTGTTTTATACTTAAGAGAGTGCATACTTCGCTCATGGTGGAAGAGATGAACTCAGATCCTCTATCCGTAGCGATTTCTTGTGGAATTTCATATCGCAAGATAAAATTTTCCACAAAAACCTTTGCTACAGATATTGCATCCTTGTTCTTTAAAGGATATGACTCTATAAATTTTGTAACTTCGCATTGCAGCGTTAAAATATACGAAAACCCTTCAATGTCTGTTGGTAAAGGACCTACAATATCTAAATATACTTTTTGAAGTGCGTAATTCGCCGTTGAAGTTATTACCATCGGCTCCCGTGTGTAATGATTAGAATGTTTTTGTTTCTGACACTAATCACATTTTTTAACAAAATCCCTAACGTCTCTAACTAGTCCTGACCAAAAATAATACTTTTTTATATTGTTTATCATTCTATTTATACCAGCGTGACCACTAGTGGAAAGCAAATGAAAATCATTTAGTATAATTCGTTTTTCGTCATTATCTACTACTCTTTTAACTCCTTTTATAACATTTATACGGGGGCCCTCCAATATAACATGCTTTTTATTCCTTTACCTAACCATTTTATAAAATTCTTACTATGTTCGTCTTTTAAAATAAATAATTCTTCTACTTTTGCTTTATTACATATTTCAGCCAGATCCCTCAACACTTCGTCTCGCGTCAGTGCTGATAGGGTAGTGTTCTGACAATAAAACAAGGTAGAGCGTTCTGATACAAAAAAAAAAATTTCCTACACTTATAGTCACGTGGTTTTGGAGTGATTTTAATTTTATTGATGTTGTTATGACTAGTTCAGTACAATTTTTTGGAGGTTTTAAAATTTCTACAATGTTCGGTTGATCAGGCCTAACAGGTGTATCGATTTTTCTTCCTTCTACTTTTTTGCACTGATTCCTCGTCATAACAGCTACAATATTATTGTTAACGTTTTTAAGTTCGTCCGAAGTTAAAGTTATTCTCTTACATTTTCACTACCTTTTACATACTCTATATAAAAATCATATTCTTCCAAACCTAATCTAAATTTAGTTAATCGGCTTGAGGGGTCAGCTAAACTAAATAAATATAACAATGGTTTATGGTCAGTTCTTATTTTAAACCGTCGCCCATATAAGTAAGGACGAAAATACCGTACTGCCCAATAAATCGCCAACAGTTCTTTATGCATAATTGGATAATTAATTTCGGCTTTGTTCAAACTTCGGCTGGTATACGCTACCGGTTTAGAATTTTTATTTGATAACACCGCACCTATAGCAAAATTTGATGCGTCCGTTTGCAGAATAAACTCGTTCTCTTCTGAAAAGTCGGGGTAATCTAAGACTGGATGATTTATAAGGGAATTTTTTAGGCTTTCAAAACTTGCATAACATTCACTTGTCCATTGTTAAAATTTAGTGTCCTTATTTTATAAATTAGAATGATGATAGCGGATTGAGGACAGGCAAAGAAAATTCAAAGCTTTTATTAAATTGCCGACGTTTCGACGTTTATTGTCGTCTTTTTCAAGGCTAAAATACGTTTTATATAGATGCTGTTATATAATAATAAAAACATGTTGAAATAAAAACATAATATCACACACACAAAAAAAAATTAAATAAATTATACAATATATGATATGTACCTTTTTAATTAGATATGCTTTTTTATGCCTTTGATAATAATTAATTTATTGTAAACATATACAATACGTATAAACTTAAATGGTTGATATAAAAAATTTTTTTGAAATTTACTTTGACGTTTTATATTTGATAGTCCAGTATAATATGATTGTAAATTATCTAGTACGGTCATAATTTTCTTTGTATTTTTTTAAAATGTATGTATATATATTACTCAATTGTTCAGTGTCCGTTCGTAAATTTATTGTATTGTTTATATTAATATATATCATTTCACTTATAGTTCGTTTATAATAATTTATTTCTTTGTCTAATATTATAGGAAGATCAAAATGAAAATTATGACCAATATCAAAATGATGTTTTGCTAGAGCCGTTTTATCAATTTTTTCTTTATTTTTTTCTCTACAGTCATATTGGTGTTGATATAAACGATTTTTAAGTAATTGTTTTGTCATACCTATGTAACATTTATTTGTCACAGTCTTTACAATTTATTTTATAAATAAGTTCTGAACAGTTTTGAATTGGTGTTATGTCCTTTAATTTAGTAAATAGTTTTTCTGTTGTGTTAATAGGATAAAAAACAAGTTGTATATTTTCAGTTTCATTATTATTTTTAATGCAATTTTTGATTTTTTCAGCTAAGCCTTTAATATATGGAAATTTATAAAATATTTTGTTTACATTTCTAATAAGTTTTCTATTATTAATAATATTATTTTTATGTTCATTATTTCAATATCACTCTCAACGATTTCCGAATTACTAATTTTTTTATTTACAATAGTAATTTCCCTCTCAAGCTTACCGAAAATAACTTTAGCTTCTTCAACCTTATTCTGTGTAGACGGTAATTTACGCTTTTCGTAGCTAGTTTTTACTAATTTAGTTCTAATAGCCTATAACGCGTCAAAAATTTCTCTAATCCTATCTCCCATAGAATTTACTGGGTGATTAAATGAACTTAAATAAACTAACAATAAAATAGTTTTAGTCAGTTAACAGGTCCTTATTTTCTTACCTTATAATGTAAAAATAATTAAAATACTTTTAACTTACATGTAATTGTAACCCACGATATAATCTTCTTTGTTCACCTATATTTTTATTACTCTAATTAAATGATTATTTATTTTTACTTTATATTTTCCATTTCCTTATATTTTCTAAAATAACCTTATTTTTACGCTCTTTTTTAAAAAAAAAAAACCCTAAAACATAAATTTTTAAACTGCTTCTTCTCGGCTTAAGGCGTCAGTAGATCCACGGAGGACTTCTCTATTAACTTCACATCTAATTGCTTTCTTTAACCCCTTCTGGCATTTTTTAACCAATAAATAAATTGCTGCTACCAATAATGCTGCTACTAATATAACTAACAAGTATTCAGACAGTTTTAGACCATTCTTTGTTGAAATTTGACCTCTTGCGTCTCCATTTGATGCCTGATTTATAACTATTTCTTCTTTAGAATTGGCTTTTCCCATTTTTGTTTATTTAGCCATTCACAACTTCTTGCTTTTTGATCTTAGTACTTAAAGAGCTGGCAGGATCGCCATGTAATACTTTCGAAGTTCGCCACCCTTAAGTACTAATAATGAAACAAGTGTTCAGTTAACTCAGTTTATTAATAATCATTACTTTTTGGGTTACCCATGCATTTCCACGCGACTCACTCTGCTTAGTCCGCGTTCCCAATAATCTTATAATAATATAAACAATTAATTAATTAAGGTTATAAATATAAATCTTTTATATACAGGGTAGTGCCATACTACACCATACTAACTGCCCTTCCATATACCCTTAACCCACTAACCGATAAGTGTAGTAATTTTAGTTTCTATTGTTTGTGAAGAGTCCTTTTGAATCTTCAAGCCCCTTATAATTGAAAGTCAATATATTTGTTATTTTGTTATTCCACTGTTTTTTCTGAGCTACCCCCTTACAACAGACTCTTACACCCGACTTACCTGGAGGTAAGCGTGACAATATATATTGTGATGGTGACACTTCTTCTTAGCTCCGGCTTTCGGGTATGGGTTCCTGGGTTTATTATTCATTCAACACAAACCAAATTTTCATTTAATTCAATCTTTTATTTAACTTTAACTTTAACTTCATAAAAATTACAATCAATCAAATTCAAAAATCAATCAAAAATCAAATCAATAACCAGAAAATCTCAAAATCCCCGTTTCCATAACATTTTCCTATTTATATACATTATAAAAAAAAAATTCTCATCCCTTTTCTGATATTTCCCCATTATTTGTTTTCTTCCATATTTTTAATTTTAATCTTAATTTTAATTTTATTTTAATCTTATTTACTTTTATTTGACTATTTTTTTTTATAATTATATACAATGCTCATCCAAATCTTCCTTAATCTTCTATTAATGTTATCTATTTCAAAATAATTTAAATCATCATCTTCATATGTTTTATGTTTAACCTTCCTCTTATTCTTCTTATTGTAATTGAAATTAATTTTATGTTTAATTTTATTGTCATTATAAAAATATTCATGAAAATTAAGGGATAGAAATGAAACAATGTTGTTACGTTAACAGTTCGATTTCAACTACTTTATTTTAAAAAAGAACACTAAAAGATAGTACCAACATAAAAAGGCACTGACAGGGCGGTGTTGCCAATTTAAATTCAAATATTTTGATGTCATAATTTAACACCCCCACTACATCAAAACATGTCAACTTTCTTTAAACCTAAATCAGTTAAGAACTTATTATGTTTAACAACACTCAAACTTTTAGTAAGAATATCCGCACTCATTTCATCAGTTGGTAAATAAGTTAACTTAACATTTCCATTGTATATCGCTTCTCTGATAAAATGGTGGCGTATATCAATATGCTTTGATCTTTTATGATACAGTGGATTTACCGCAAGCTTTTGAGCACTCATATTATCATTAAAAAGTATAATACATTTATCTTTACCTGTTACCTCACATAATAAATTCTTAAGATATATGGCCTCTTTAGCCGCTTCTGAAATTGCCATATACTCGGCCTCGGTGCTTGACAAAGCAACCGTCTTTTGTTTTCTGCTTTCCCAGGATATAGCACTTTCAGATAACTTAAACATAAAACCTGTATAGGATCTACGATCCTCCTTATCGTTACCCCAATCTGCATCAACAAAACCCTGTAAATCTACATCACACCTTTTAAAAACCAAACCATGTTCTTTGGTACCTTGTAGATACTTAAAGACTCTTTTCACAGCTGTCCAATGATGTTTAGTGTACTTATTATTATATTGACTTAAAAAACTGACCGAATAAGCAATGTCAGGTCTCGTTAAAACTGTCAGATACATCAAAGAACCTATGGCTTGCTGATAGGGAATATTCTCATTACAAACATCAATGTCTATATCAAAATTTAAATTACTTTCAATAGGTGTTAATGCAGGTTTACAATCAGACATATTAAATCGTTTTAAAATCTGGTTTACATAATCCGTCTGATCTAATTTAATTAAACCCTTATCCCAATCCCTCGTTATAGTCATACCTAAACATTGTTTGGCCTCACCTAAATCTTTTAATTTAAATGCACTATTGAGCTTTGATTTCAAGAATTCAGTTTCTGCGGTATCATTCGAGAATACAAAAAAGTCGTCCACATATAATGCTATAATAGTTAACTTGTTATTACTGGATTTTATATACATACAATGTTCTAATGCAGATCTCTTATAACCACTACTAACTAGAAGGTGATCAACTTTTTCGTACCACATTCTCGATGCTTGTTTCAAACCATATATGGCCTTTTTTAATCGACATACTTTACCACTAGAATTCTTAAAACCTTCAGGCTCTCTCATATAAATTACCTCGTGCAAATCACCATTTAAAAAAGCGGTCATGACATCATAATGAGTTATTTTTAAATCTAACTGAACAGATAAAGCTATTAAAAATCTTATTGTACTAAACCGCACTACCGGTGAAAAGGTTTCATCGTAATCTATTCCACATTTCTGAGAAAAACCTTTTGCTACAAGCCTCGCTCGGTAACGCGCACTTCCGTCACAATTAAATTTCTTTTTAAACACCCACTTACAATCCACTATATTTACACTAACTGGAGCTTCCACGATTTCCCATGCATCATTTTCAATAAATGATTGGTACTCTTCCTTCATTGCTTGCTGCCATTTATCCTTTTCTGGGCTAGACAAAGCCTGTGCTACTGTGATTGGAGTACAGTCATGGTCTGCGTCATCTGACATAGCTAAAAAAGTTACATAGTCATCAAAACTTTTAGGTTTTACCTCTCTTGCAGATCTTCTGAGTGTTTCCTCCACAGGTGCACTATTTTCTGAAAAATCTGGTATGTAATCACTATCAGATTCAGAATCTACATCTTTACTAAGGGTGTCACAATCAGTTTTCTCCGACATATCACCATCTGTTTGTAAACTGACATCTTGGGTTGTTATCGAAATGTTTGTAGATGTATTTTGGATTTCACCTTCATCTTTTGTAAAATCCCCCACTGAATCAGTCTTTGTTACAATTTGTACTTCGGAAGGGCTTTCCATTACAATAACATCTCTGCTAGTAGTGACCTTACTGTTTTCTGGGTTAAACAATCTGTATCCTTTGGTATTCTCTCCAAAACCGACTAAAATCATTTTCTGTGATTTTTTGTCCCATTTTGTTCTATTGGCTTTTGGAACATGGACCATAGCATCACTACCAAAGATTCTTAAATTTTCAACATTTGGTTTGCTAGCGTTCCACATTTCAAATGGAGTTTTATCACCTAGGGTTGCAGCAATAGACCTGTTTTTTAAATAAACAGCTGTATTCACAGCTTCAGCCCAAAGCTTTACATCTAACTTTGCATCAAATAATAAGCATTTTGCCTTTTCGATTATTGAACGATTCATTCTTTCAACAACACCATTTTGTTCGGGTGTATGAGGGTTGGTCTTTTGATGAATGATACCATTTATTTTTAAAAACTGCTCAAAATCATTGCTACAAAACTCCCCACCATTGTCTGACCTTAAAATTTTAATTTTCTGGCCTTTTTGATTTTCAACCATTGCTTTAAAATTTTTAAAATTGTCTAGAACTTCAAACTTATTTTTTAAAAAATAAACAAAGGTCATCTTACTAAAATCATCCACAAAAAGTAAAAAATACTTTGATCCACCAATTGATCTCGTCTCCATGGGGCCACAAACGTCAGCATGGACTAATTCCAATAAAGAATTTGCTCTAGTACCTGAATGTTTAAATGGTAGCCTGGTTTGTTTACCTTCACAACACGTAACACATTCATCAGTGAAACTTTTCTCATTATTAAGTATGATGCCATCAACAATACCATCTTTCATTTTACACAAGTCTTTATTATTTATATGTCCAAAACGCCTGTGCCATGTTTCTGCACTAGCTGCAGCAGTTGATGTCCAAAAACACTTTGGTTCCTCCTTAATACGCAATTTATACACATTGTTGATAAGATCAGCAACAGCCACTAACTTATTTTCAGTGTTGTAAATCTTACAACCATCCTTATCAAAACGCACTGTATTACCATTGCGAATAAGCTCACTTACTGACAATAGATTTGTTGTCAGGCCTGGAACACACAAAGCTTTGTTTATGGTAATTCCATATTTATTTTCATTTACCATGGTTGTGATATCTATTTTACCAAAACAACTTACAGAAAGCTTTTCATTATTTGCTGCTATAATGTCTTTTATTTCTGTATCTGTGCAAACATCTTTTAGCCATTCACTGTTTGCTGTTAAATGAGCACTAGCGCCAGAATCGATGTACCAGTCTTTTTTACTGAACTCACTGCTTAAAAAGACAACATTAAATGCGCTTCTTGCTTCATTATTTCCATCAGGTTTATATTTATTTGGGCATTTATTCTTAAAGTGGCCAGTTTGTTTACATCTGAAACATCTGATATTTTTAAGGTTGGAATTTTCGTTGACATTGACAGAGCCACCAACAGTGTTGCCACCTCTGTAATTTTCATTGTAGTTTTGGTTGCCTAACCTTCCAGATCTACTTTTGCCAACAAAAGCACTGCATTTACCTGTATTATCGGCTGGTTCCATATCTAGTAATTTTGTTTTTATACTATCCACAGTTAGCTGAATTCCGGAATGCTCAATCGCCATTATCATGGGGGCGTACTTTTCTGGTAAACCCGCCAACAACAGCGATCCAATCCAAAAATCATCAATTTGGAACCCAGTTACCTTTAATCTTTGAGCCGTATCTATTAGCTGAGTCACATAAGCCTCCATAGAATCGCACGCTTCAAGTCGAATCGAAATTAATGCTCGTAACAAGCCGATTTTTCGACAAAAACCATTATCTTCAAACATCTTCTGTAACTGTATCCACAAATCTTTTGTTTTCGTTGCTTCTTTCACATGCACATAAAGCGAAGGATCAATTGTTAAGATTAATTTCGCCAAGGCTTTTTCATCTTTACCAGTGTCCCTTTCTGTGCCATTCAAGCACCCCGCCAGATCATCCAACACCAGCATGTTACGGACGGCAAACGCCCAATTGCTGTAGTTTTCCCGGCCTTTTAATTTTGGTACACTAGATAGAAAATTAACTGCCATCGTGTGAGTATGAAATGTTCAGAACACGTAACAGCACAAAACTTCCCGAAAAAAAAAAACTTATAAAACAACTTATAAAACCGCGTTATCTGGGTCCCATAACCTCATGAAAATTAAGGGATAGAAATGAAACAATGTTGTTACGTTAACAGTTCGATTTCAACTACTTTATTTTAAAAAAGAACACTAAAAGATAGTACCAACATAAAAAGGCACTGACAGGGCGGTGTTGCCAATTTAAATTCAAATATTTTGATGTCATAATTTAACAAATATAATCTATTTTTATTTTTATTATCACCCTCATATATTTTATTTTCATATTTTGCTTCTTCATTTTTATAATATTTATCTTTATCTTTCTTCTTATCATAGTTATATTCATCATTTAATTTTAATTTCATAATTTCATATTCTTGTTTCATTTTGTTTTTATATGTAACATATCCTTTATAATAATTATTTTTACTTTTTCCATTCTGTAAAATGTCTTTGTAAATATATTCTTCTTTATATCATCTTATAGGTTTATTTTTATTTTTATTTGTTTCATACATTTCTATTAATTTATATTTATCTTCATTTCTAAGTTTATACTCACCTATAGCTTTTTCTTCAGGAGATTTAGTTTCATAATCGTTAATAATTACTGATTTGTCATAAATTGTTTTGATATCTTTTATTGTTTTGATTTCATCTTCTAATTCATCCTTATTTTTGTTCATTACTTCTTTAAAAATATTTTTCGTTTCATGTTTGAATGCTTCTATAATTTTGTTCATATCTTCTTGTTTATTATTCAATTTTTCTAACAATTTAAACATTCTTTCCATATCACTTTCTTCATGTTTCTTACCATTGCTTTCAATAATTGCTTCAATAATTGTGATATTCTCTTTTTCATCTCCGGATTCATTATTTTCCATAATATTTATGTCATCATCTTTTTGATGATCTCCTTTTTTCTCATTATCCCTAACCTGTCTTTGTCTTCGTGTTTCCATATTTTTTTTAAATAATTTTAGTTTTACAATTTATGTTTAGTTTTCAATTAAATAATTTTAGTTTTATGATTTATGTTGTTTTAATAAAATTCTCCCCACAAATTACTGCCTCTATTATATAAATGCAAATATCTTACCTATCTGTCAGTCCTGTCTGTCAAAGTCCTTGTCTTCCTTCTTAATCTTTCGTTTTTCGGGTTTTCTCGTTCTTGGTACCTTGATGGTGTCTCGAATTTTGAAGTTCTAGGTGCTTGTAGGTATCTCGAATTTGCAGTTCTAGGTGCTTGTAGGTGTCTCGAGTTTGCAGTTCTGTGTGCTTGTAGGTGTCTCGAATTAGCAGTGCTTGTAGTGGTCTCGAAATGGCAGTGCTTGTAGTGGGCCTCACGTTGGTTCGACAATTTTGTGATGGTTACACTTCTTCTTAGCTCCGGCTTTCGGGTATGGGTTCCTTCTTATTGTTTATTATTCATTCAACACAAACCAAATTTTCATTTAATTCAATCTTTTATTTAACTTTAACTTCATAAAAATTACAATTAATCAAATTCAAAAATCAATCAAAAATCAAATCAATAACCAGAAAATCTCAAAATCCCCGTTTCAATAACATTTTCCTATTTATATACATTATAAAAAAAATAGTCACTGGTCTATGTCGTCACACTTTACAGTAAGATATTTTATTTACATAACAGACACAGTGGTACCATAACAATATATATATATATATATATATATATATATATATATATATAGATTATAAAAAACTGGAAAATTACAAAACAGCATAAGAATCTTACAAATGAAAATAAACAAAAGTGTTATAAAATAACCCTAGCGTTGTTAAACATAAAATAAGCCGTGAAAATTAAAAAAAAAAACAGAAAATAAATTTAAAAATTTGTAAAAAAGTATGTGAAATTAAATTTAATAAAAAAAAATGTAAAAAATACTGTAACGTAATTATAGTCGTGAGAAATTAATTAAATAAAAATATCCATTTGCCAACACATTTAAGCAAATCTAAAATGACGTTTAAAAAAATCTTATTTCTCAAGCTACCTAAAGAGTTTTTTTCTAAACATAACATTATGTAGTTTTAAATATGTAGAATACTTTATCGGAAAGGGACGTTTAAAAAAATAATTGTGGAAATTTAAGGTACTAAAAAAATTGTAAGAAATTGATTTAAGGTCTTATAATTTAACGGAGCAGTTTAAAAAATTTAAGATAATAACTGCAAATATAATTCAATAAAGACTAAACACAAACTAATAAACCGACGGGCAGATATTTACATGCTCTTAGAAAAAAAATAAGGGCCTCATCAGTTTGTAAAACGTGCAGTCAAAAAACGAAAAATATTGTTAGTAATTTTGCTTTGAAACAATAAAGAATAATTTTTTATCTTATCAAATTGTTACTGGCAACAATTCCAAGCGCAAAAGTTAATTGGCAGACTCAATTTACTTTCCACAACCACAACCAGTAGGAACGTAAAATCCATAAAAAACGTTTAGTTGTTTAATTTACAACAAACGCTACAACCAAAACCGGTTATATTCATAAGATTTCTTTTTTCCTGATTAGTTCTTATTTCGATCGATGTAGCGCTGATTTTAAGAAGTGCACTTTTTACGAAGAAGTAAAAAGTTCGCTGATTGGACATTAAGTTTAACAAGGATAACGTTAAAACGTCCTAAAGGGTGTTATTTTCTTAGCTAGCTCACCAATTCGTGGGTAACCTTTTAAGAGTATTATCATGTATACTAATTCACCTGTTTTAAATGATTTACTACAAATTTAATGATTTAAAAAAATACAATTTATTATAAACTAGGTGTACCTGCCACGTCGTTCGCGTGGCGTGTTAATTGTTGTATAAAAATTTCTCCCCTCACCCCGTTAAAGGGGTGGGAGTAGAAATTTTATACATCAGATGTTAAGTTAAAAGAAGACAAATGAATCTGTGAAAACCGCATTCGAATCGGTTCAGTAGTTTTCATGTGATGCGCGCACAAACATATAGATAGACAGACTGACGTACAAAAAAATAATCACATTTTTGGGTTCTTTATCGATGTACCCGCGACGTCGTTCGTATGACGTATAGATTGTTGTATAAAAATTTCTCCCCCCCCACAACGTATAAGTGGTTTTCCCAACATTCACCTTCACCGCTCTGCTCCTCTTAATTGTAGCGTGATGAAAAGTACACTATAACCTGCTCAGGAGTATGAATAATAATTGTACAAAGTTTCGTTAAAATCCGTCGAGTAGTTTTTGTTTCTATAACGGTTAATACAGACAGACAGACAGACAGACAGACGGACAAAAATTTTACTGATTGCATTTTTGGCATCAGTATTGATCCCTTATCACCCCCTGATAGTTATTTTGAAAATATATTTCATGTACAGAATTGACCTCTCTACACATTTATTAGAAGTATAGATAAAAATATTATATCATAGCAGATTTATTATGTGAATTAGACATTAGAAATAATTATTCTCTAATCTCAATAATACATGTCTTCAAAAACCCTTGTATCGGTCTCTATAGTATAGGGATAATTTTTCGATTTCGATTTCGGGATTCGAAACGAAATTTCAAATTAAATTATTTTCATTTGCCTCTACAAAATAGCTAGAACTTATCCAATCTTGATATAGATTAGTAAAATAAATAAATTTGGATGAACCCTTATAGAAACGAATAATCATCCACTTAACGTATTTACAAACAAGTAGAATCCGTTTTTAGGCAAATCGATGTTTTCCTTATTATTAAAAGTAAATTAGTACTTAAAGCGCGTTTAAAAACTGGTCCTGACTTTAATGATTAAAAAACTGATGTTTAGCTAGATTAAAGCGTTGGTTAGAATCAATAAAATATCACCTTTTTTAGACCCTAATAATCAAAAGAAACTTTATTAAAATCAACTTACGTGTATTTCGAATTGGATTAACACAAAGACCAGATTTTTTGACGTACCAACTCGTAATGGGACGGAAATTACTAAACACAACTATAGTCGATAATTTTACTGTAACACTTTACACGACACATTTTTAAACTACAACCATTTAGCTAAGTAATTTATATTAATTTAGGCATGGTTCAGTAGTATAGTGAAACTATTATTTAAATAAAATAATCAGGTAGATTGTTAGACCTTGTTGTATTACCTCTAAAATTACAATTGTTTGTTTGTACCTTTATTCGTCATTTTAAGCATAACAATTGGATAAAACGAACATTATGTCACGGGCTAATTTCTCGTTAGCGATAATTATTCTATTCGGTAATAAATTGAGTACTCACCTCACAAATTTCTCCATAATTAAGGGTTAAACAGAGTCATTTAATGTTAAGAACAAGTCGAATCTCGGTTGTTTGTAGGTAAACACCTTCTATTTATTATATTCTGGCCACAATTGTTACTAACACTACTTTGAATTGTCGTCTATTTATTATATTCAGGTCACAAATTATTTGGATTGTTTACGTTAATTTATCATCGCTGTCACTTGTAAACAGGTGATTGTCACCTCTCCTTCTGTGCGTATAACTCGTCATATTGTTGTCTACAGTCAGGTGTTTCGTTATATTGGCATCTAATATATTAATGTTTGAACACGAACGAGAAATGGAGTACCTATTGAGATTTTTGGTGTTACTATGACAAGCAATAGGATTTGTTGTTATAAAATTGTTACCGTTGTCGTTTGTAACTCGTTGGCTGTCAATCCTACTTTTACTGGTCGTACAGTAGTTTAGCGTAAGGATAGAACGGGTAGAGGCCATCTTCGGATTGTGTCATTTTTCATGAAAAAGAAAGGCTTGTCTCAGCCATTTTGCTACTTGCCTTCGACTTGATCACTTGTTTGAGGAAGAGGGAAGATTTTTTGGGTTTAAGTTTTAAATCACGGTGCATCCGTAACAATTAATTTTGGATTTTTGAAACTAAACCTTATTTTCCATTTGAATCGTTGTTGGAGTTAGTTTCTGTTGTTATTTTTGGACAGATTCTTTGGAAAAGCCGTGTGGCGGTTTTTTGTGAAATCTTCTGTGGTAAGTGAACATGTCTTTTATTCATGAGGTTTGTTCAATCCTTATGGTTTTCTCTTTCTTTTGTAGATAGATCACGGAACAGTCAGTGAATTATTTGGTTAATTCAATACCATTCAGGCAACGGATTGCGGTTAGAGTGGCAGAATCCCCTAATAGTACAGTTAGCAACGAATACATTATTTCACCCTTTTACCAGCCAGGTGCGTCACGATTTTAAAGGAAAAACCCTAATACATTAGGTAAGTTTAAATATTATACTCATACTATGTTTAATAACGCCATATAGTCAAAACTTTAGTTTTTATATCTTGGTTTTACATGTGTTTTTTATTGTGTATCGTATGTGTGTATTATTTTAAGAAACTAGACTATTCTTTCAGCTCCTTTGCGCTATTACTAATTAGTTTTTTTTTGTTAAACCTTAATTTAGTTGATTGTTATAATTCAGTTATGGCTAGTAAGTCATATTTAAGTTTGTTAAGTGCATTCAAGTCATTAGTTTTAATTAGAAATTGTAAAATTCAGTAATATTAACTTCTAACTTCTGTGATTTGTGTAATTCATCTAAATTCATTATTATTTTTTTTATTTTTAAGCGAAAAAATAAGTTTTTTTTTTGTAAGTTGTATTAAAGTCAGTAAATTAGTATAACGGTATTAAGTCAATTAACTCAAGGAGCCATGATGATTTGTTTAAGCTTATTGTTAATTCCAAATTACGATTTTAGGGTCCTTGGTACAGGTTTAAGTCCTTGGTACCGGTTTAAATTCTTGGTACGGGCTTAAGTTCTTGATACGGGCCTATTTGTTTGGAGCAAGCCTTATTTGTTTTTGGTGCAGGCTTGATTTTTGGTACAGGCCTAAATTTTGGTACAGGCTCAGTTAATTGGAGCCAAGGAGTGGAAGAAATTGATAACTGGATTACCAGATAAGCTATAAGCATTGTAACTTAGATTTAAGTCGTGACTTTAGATCTTAATTTTAAGTCTTGCGTGTGATCACATTTTTCGGATAATTTCATTTTGTTTTATTTTTTACTTTCATGTTAATATCATTGTCAGGCGCTAGGTTTGACAGTAGTGTAAACTCTATACTTTTTTTATATTAAAGAAGGGTCTAGGTTAATATTTTCGTTTTATTTAGCTCACTTTATCGTTCTTATTGTGCAATTCAATTAATATTGATTAATATTCTTAATTTATTTAATAATCTTCAGTGATTTCAACCGTTCAAAATCGGTGACGCGACTCACTAATATTTGTGTACTTACCCTCTACGGCTTAGCTGGGCACTAATTTGCCAGTAGAGAAACCACTTACCGATCTCAACTTGAGTTGAACTTCTATTTGAAGTAATTGATAATTTTTCAAAATTTATTATTTTATTTTAATTCTTTATTACATCTAAAGTACGTGGCAATTAAACTAGGTGACTCTTAATTTAGTTTTATGTTTTAATTACAGTTTTGCTTTATCTTTTTATTTTTATATAAGACACAAAACAAAAGACTCAAAAACAATCAACAACAAAAAAACTCTATTGCACCTTAAAAGTCTCGAAAATAAATAGTAACCGAATGTTTGCTGTTGCTGGGTTATTGCTTTTAAGATCGCCCTTTATAACCCAGAGTAGGTGTCAAGAATTCCTAAATTACAGCGCAAAATAGCCGTTTTTCTTACATCCTGGGATATTACCTATTTTTTTAATAAGCTGTTACGTTTTCAATTTCTTAGAACATTCTTTCGGAGTTTATTATCTCACTCGCTTAAATGACTCCTAGATTTGTATTGCTCTGGACACCGAAATGTGATTTTTTTTTCATTAAATACGTCGGGTACTGAGCGTCGAAAAAAATTTCCATATACTCTTACTTTTACGCAAAAGGGTGTCAAACCCATTCTAACGTAAAAAAAAATTAAGTCGATATTTTATATTAAAAGTCGCGTGTTCAAGTGGTTTGGTAAGGAAAATATTTCTTTTGTGACATTTTTTCAAATAATAAGTAGTGTAAAAGGTATTTAAATAATAGATACCTAATAGTGTATTACAACATTAGTTGACAGCAATAAAATAACATAACTTATCTGTTAAAAAATTAAAATTCATAATTCACATCAAACCAGGGGTTTTAATGGGTTTGAAAAATCTTACGTATTATGAGATGAGGGTAGGGGAATCAAAAATTGCCAAAATCATCGTCAGATAATTAATAAATGACTACTTATCTAGTAGGAGAAAATATCTTTATAAAATTATGAGCAATGTTTTGTAGAAAATATATTTTTTCTTTTACATTATAAAAGCTTATCACGGTTAGTTTGCGTTGTTAAATATATATGTGAATTATTGTTAAACTTACCCAAATTCTACATGTTTTCCTAATTCAGATTTTTATTTATTTTTAGTCTTTTCTTCCGACAGAGCTCTGTCCGGTCTATATATTACATTTACCGTTTTTTATGCATAGTTAATATATTATCAATAAACAAATTCTCACAAACTGAAATTAATATAAAGAAAATAGCAGTTCTTACTTATATATATTTATATATATATATATATAAATATGTCAAACGTTTGATTCCAAGACAGTTTTTCGGACCAAACAAGGATTTCCAAGACATTTGTATATTTCCGGGACTGTCCTGGAATTTTTTTATGTCAAACGTATAATTCCAAGACAGTCTTGGAATTAACAAATGATTTCCAGGACAGTATATGTATATTGATTATTTAATCATTTTCGGGACTGTCTTGGAATTGAATAAATTATCAGTATACATTTTAAATTCTAATAACAAGGACAGTAAGCAGGTAGTTTCTTTTGATACCAAATTTTACATAAAGATATTTTTAACCTCGCAAACATTAGCAAATAACTAAAGCTCATATAGTCAATTTTCTAAAAAGTTACCGAACTTAAAAGTTGAAACTACATATTTTTGGCTCACATATGAAAATCAGAGTTCTAGGTGGTCGGGAAATAGGTTTAAATTCCATTACGAAATTTCACCCGGAATGTAAAGAAAATAAACGACAAAAATAAAATAAAATTTTCTAAGATATATTTTAATTTCATAATTGGGAACTTCTAGTTCTATCGAAACTTAAATGAAACGTGACAGGTGTGACCGGGTTTGATTATATCGATCAAGTAATCGAAAGGACTGCATATTAATTAACAGATAGTTACTGAATAACATACTAACATTTCATAATGTCATCTTAATTTTTAAAAAAGTTGTAGATTGTTAAAGTCAAAAAAACACTTTTTTCATAAGACTTTTTTTTTTCAGAAATATTCGAAATTTTTTTCTGCTCTAGAATGCGAAGTAAATATGTTTGTTTTCTACTAAAATGACCTAATTAAAGAATAAAACGTAAAAAGCTTTTCAGAATTTGGTAAAATCTAAAATTTCATATCTGAAATTTGCACTCAATCTGACCAATTTATTCGTGAAATACAAATGTTAGCCAAAATAACTGAGTTTTTTGATACACAAAATATTAATAATAAATTCTTTTCACAATTGTTGAAAAATTAAAAAATCTTTATGAAGTTATCATTTAAAAAAAGTTATTATATCATGTTTGAAAGTATAACATAAATAATTAATAATGAAAATTGTACCAATACAAAAAGTACTTATATTAAAAGAATCAAATACCACTAAGTAAAATTTTTAATACAATTTAGTTTTAATTTATTAGTTACTTATTCAATTAAAAAACTATTTTTTTTGCTTTATTGCACGTTTTTGTTAAATATTAGGCGTCTATTTAAAACCAAAGATCCTTAAATTTAAAATTAAAATCGGTTTTTTAATATTTGTCTAAAACATAACAATATATGACGGTTTAAAATATATTGACAATTAAATTTAGAATTACGTTCTTTTTTATTTTTATGTGTCAATTATCTATACATATAATAAAACTGTAGAAATGAAAATTCTGTACATTAAAGATATTTCAAAAATAATTAGCGGACGAACATCGATATAGAACCCAAATTGTATTTAGATTTTTGTTTGTCTGTCTGTATGTTTGTGCGCGCATCACATGAAAACTACTGATCCGATTTGAATGCGGTTTTCACAGATGTATTTGTCTTCTTTAAACTTAACATCTGGTGTACTAAAATATCTCCTTCCTTCCCTTTAACGAGGTGGGGGAGAAATTTTTATACAAAAATCGGTTGTCTGTAAAGTCCGTTTACTGACGATAGTCGAACGTGACAACGTCATAAGAAAATACTGGTGGAATGGTTGCATTTTCCAAAAGAAATTTTAATTTTATTTGTTTGATAGATATTTTGTATAGATAACATTTTTCATTCGGAACGCCTCAGAGCAAGGTAACGCCTCATGAGCCGTGCTTCAGCCTGCGAGGTAACGCCGCATGAGTCATGTTTTTTGGTGTGTGCAACCGGCTCCATCGAATTATAAGACGTTGTCACGTCAAAAACAACACTCCACGCAAACAACCTCGCGGGTACATCGATATAGAACCCAAAAATATGTTTAGATTTTTTTGTCTGTCTGTCTGTATGTTTGTGCGCGCATCACATGAAAACTACTGATCCGATTCGAATGCAGTTTTCACAGATGTATTTGTCTTTTTTCAGCTTAACATCTGGTGTATAAAATTTTCTCTCCCCCACCTCTTTAACAGAGTGAAAGGAGAAATTTATATACAACAATAAACACGCCACGCGAACGACGTCGCAGGCACAACTAGTTTTAAATATAAATCTATTTTATCAAATGATGTAAAGAAAAATATTTGGCTCTAATCGTTTATTGTTTTATATTTATTTTAATTGTTAATTAAAAGTATCTTATAGGAGCAATCATTTACAAATTAAAAACGTTCTAAATAAATGTTCATAATAATATTAAAAGCGAAACTTTCGGACAAATTGGAATGTTTTCCATGTATAGGTAATACAAAACCGCAATAATCATACGAACCAGCATATTCAAAAAATTGAATACACATTTCAATATTTATTATTGTGAGAATTAGTGAATGTGTGACAATTACATGTTTCTTCTCTTTTGAATGAAGAACCAAATTTCTGTTATTTACAAATTTCTTAGCCTAAACATCAATATATAATTTATAAGGTTATTGATATTTTAAATTATTAATAATAATACAGGATGTCGAAATCAAAATAAGTAGTTTTGACAAATTGGTATGTTATAATTTTTTTTGCTTTACACATTGAATCTATATTTTTCTGAGTTTTCTAATACTGATAAATCTTCTGTTTATAACTATAAACTAGATTTCAAGCATAAATTGTGCACAAAATATTTCAAATATAAAATAAAACTTTCCATATGCATGTTTGTAGTATAAACCTATCTTCTACATAAATATAGGTACGCCAAGTAAAGATCCAAGACATACTACTTACGTTTGAGTAATTTAGGAAAAGGGTCAAAACTTTCTTCCTACAAAAAAACCAAACACTTTTCCCTCCAAATCAACGGTTATTTCGGTTAAGCCTGGATGAAAAAAAATTCAAGAGGTAGTACGTGCGTCAGGTACGATTTCGTTGGCATTATACGGTCATGGCATTACCTAAGTCTTTTTTATGTATGTTAGTTACTCTGCTGATTACGAATTTGGCGGGTATCCGTGTAACATGTAACTTTTAAGAGGGCAACCAGTCTTCCCGAAACATGAAATATAGGGCGCCAAAATACAAACTAAACAAATCATACATAAACATTCGTTTTAAATGATTTATTTAAATAGTATTTAAAATAAAACAATAATTTAATTTAAAAAGCTATACTAACGTTTTATTTTGAAGTTTTCCATTTTTTTTTAAATGTTTAAAAAGCCATAACTTGTTAACGCGTTATTCCATTTTGTTGTTCAAGACGGCATTCGACGCAGTTTTTTGAGACCTAAAAATGTTATTTAGAGAGCAAAATCGATTAGTCGAAAAATCTCCAAGTTTTTCAAAGAAACATATTTTTTGAAATTTTTCGACAACGAAATCTCACGAACGAATTAACCGATTTTAATTTGCAAAACGTCATTCAATGTGGTTTTGTAAGCTTGAGAGCTGATTAGGTTATGAAATTGATCGATGTAATATCCAAAAAGGTATTCTCAAAAAACATCATTTTTACAATTTTTTTTTTTTCGTTTTTTGTTGAAATTTCTTCAAATCTACTGGTCCAAATCAATTTTTATTTGTAGTCAGAAAATAGGGTTCATTACTGTGTCCTGTTTCACCACAAAATGGCGGAATTTTGGTGCCATCTCAAAAAATGTCCCAATTCAAAAAGATTCGAATTAACTTTGTATTTTGAAGAGCACCACCGGGCGGACGAATGGTAGTTAAAATCAAAATTACTAATCACAATGAATAAGAAAAGCTACTAAATTAAATAAATTTCTCCGAATTTAGGCACGGATACAATAGTTTGGTGAATTCTTTAACTAAAACAATCCAATAGATCGTTATAACCGTTCGACAATAATGGTTATTAAAAATTTAATTGTTTAAATGGTTGCACCTCTGAAACTAAGGAAGATAAAGATTTTTTTCAAATTATTCTGATTCCTTATGAAAAAAACATTTTTTTAACAATGTTATATTAAAAATTTCATACTTAACTGTCAAGGATGTTATTCTTCATCTAAAGACGAAAATTTTAAGCGTTGATGGACCGTTTTTAATTGATTGGAGCCTATAAAATTATCGATTATTTGCTCGCGCTCGTTGCAAGTGCCACTGTTAGTTCCTACCCCATTGCTCGAGAGTTAAATCAGTCATCGTATCTTACCTTGATTCATTAATTAGCTCTATATTTACTGCTATGTATGAGTTTGGTCAAAAATTTTTTCATGAATATGCATAATTAATTCGAGTTAAACTATTTCCTTTTTGTAATAAAGCATTTTGATAAATTTTAATTCATTCCGTTTTATCGTTATTATATTTTTTTTTTTTCGTTGGCAAAAACAAAATGAATTACAAGGTACACATTTTAAGTGAACAAACTATGCACGTGGAGTTAAAAACTAATTTTTTTATTGTCTTTATCCATAAACCCATAATCTACGGGATCAAGAACGTTAAAGTTTTCTTTTAAGTAATTAACTTCATTGAAAACTACATTAAAACTGCGCAATATATGCAGTGAAATAATCGCAGAAGTTATTTGTTTCGTAAGAAAAACTTTTATTTGGGCTCCCATAAGAACCTTTGTTGAGGATTTGATTTTGCACACAATATCTCTAGTTCTAATACTTGGATTTTAAATTTTTAAAATTTACTTTATTGTTTTTTTTTTAAGTAATACGAATTATTTGGAAAAAAAGACTGTTATTCTTTGTTTTAGGATTGCAGCAAATTAAATTGATAATAACAAATTTCCTGTCTATTTGTCGAACTCTCGAAATTCGTACTCAGCAGGTCAAAATAGATAAAAAAATATTATGCCTATGACCATATAATTCCAACGAAAACGTACCTGACGCACGTACTATTTCAAGCGTAGATCAACACTTGTGAAGTCATTTTATGACCTCCATCAAGGTGGCTGACCCAAAGTGGAGAAATTTGTCGAAATTTATTTCAAAATTAGGTGCATTTTAGGTGCTATTTAGGTGCGCAAAACAAAAATTAGGTGCACTAACCGTTTTTGAAATATTTACGAAAAACCATGGGCCAGCCAGCCTTTAACAACCTAGCTGACCCATAAGAAAAAAAAAACAAAATACAAGGATTAAATAATCTTTAAATTAGGTGCTAATTAAGTGCTTTTTAAAACACGAAACATAAAATAAAAAATTTAAAAATTAAACGTCTTAAAATTGAATATATTGATTGTGTATGGCAAAATGCCACATTTCTTCTTGCACTTTGAACCAAAATGGACATCGGCAGTTTAAGAACAGTTAGAAATCGGTAAAAATTTCTTGTCCTGTAATTTTTTTAATGGATAATTCGGAAGGTCACCACAATTTTTTTTTTATTTTTTTTAACTCGGACCGCTGAGCGAGACTTGCAACCGGTCATTTCCGGAAATGATGATTAATATAAAATTCACTTTGTCAGAGATTTAAGTGCTTATTAAGTGCAATAGTTTCACGAGCAAAATAAACTGCTAATGAGCAATTTCAACTGAAAATATTTGTCCAAAGTTTTCTTGCGTCTCAATTAAGGGTGTCAATCTGCACTTTTTAAGCACATGATCAAGATCAAGAAACTTAAAATTTTCTTGTAATTCTATTACTTAATAATTCTCTCCTCCGAAATAATTTAAAACTAACCTGCTTCCTGGTTCTGCATGCATTTAAAACTTTTATATGCCTATAGGCAAATGTGGTCTTGTAGGTAAACTTTAAATAGATATACCTAATAATTTTTATTTTGGTAATTTTCTCTTTAATAATATAATTGTATAAATAGGTATAAAAATAAATATTTATTCAAATTCTAACCCTGTTTTGACGACGCTTACGACAACTGACAACTGACAATACTATCTAGTGTACAGGATAAGTTAATAGGAAGGGGTAACGGCATTTCGTTTGTGTTAATTATGAAATATAAGTTGTTCTAGGAAGTTTTTTAAATAAAGTAGTTTTTGTACAGAATGGTTCAAAAAATAATCTTCTTAAATACCACTCGTTCTGTAATATTTTACTAGATAAATTTTTATTTTCCAGACTCAAACTTTTTTATTTGGCAAAACTACCTACTCAAACAAACTGAATATGATAAAATCACTCGTCCTACAGACTCGTGATTTTATCACATTTCAGTTTGTTTTCGTATTTTTGCCAAATAAAAAAGTTTTCGTGGAAACTAAAAATTTATCGATAAAATTTTAAGGACTCGTGGTATTACCTTTGATAAAACATTTCTAGCTAAAATTTAAATAAAAAAAATAATTACCTATTGAGAAGTTTTTTAATTGTTCGAATTTTTTAGTTGAAATGTCTTGGAGGAGAAAAGTAATGGTATAAATAATTTTTGAGTAATTCAAATAGGTGCGCTTCATTTTAAGTACAGATAAAAAACGGCAGAGAAGTTTTAAGTCCAGATTAAAGTCAATTAATTATCGGAACTACGCGCAAAAAAACTATGGAAATTTTATGGGATTATTTCGTAGGTATTTGTACCAGTTTTTAAGTGCTTAGAAAGTGCAGAATGACACACTTGGTTTAAGACTTAGGCTAAGAATGTCAAGTTGACTTGTCTCATCAGCGGTTTGTTCTGCTATTGAGTCTGTTGCCCTTACTGAGCACTTAAATATTTGACAAAAAGTTTTTTATAATAATTATTATATTTGGAAGTGACTGGTAACAAGCTCAGCAGTCACAGTTAAAAAAAATTAAAAAAATTATTTCATTTCGGACGAGAGAATTATTAAGTAATAGAATTACAAGAAAATTTTAATGATCTTGATCTTGATCATGTGCTTAAAAAGTGCAGATTGACACCCTTAATTGAGACGCAAG
Organism: Altica lythri; assembly: GCA_964028335.1. Taxonomy (NCBI): domain Eukaryota; kingdom Metazoa; phylum Arthropoda; class Insecta; order Coleoptera; family Chrysomelidae; genus Altica; species Altica lythri. The sequence goes on along the minus strand of OZ034801.1, from coordinate 74,843,325 downwards.
AAAACTTTGGACAAATATTTTCAGTTGAAATTGCTCATTAGCAGTTTATTTTGCTCGTGAAACTATTGCACTTAATAAGCACTTAAATCTCTGACAAAATGAATTTTATATTAATCATCATTTCCGGAAATGACCGGTTGCAAGTCTCGCTCAGCGGTCCGAGTTAAAAAAAATAAAAAAAAAAATTTGTGGTGACCTTCCGAATTATCCATTAAAAAAATTACAGGACAAGAAATTTTTACCGATTTCTAACTGTTCTTAAACTGCCGATGTCCATTTTGGTTTAAAGTGCAAGAAGAAATGTGGCATTTTGCCATACACAATCAATATATTCAATTTTAAGACGTTTAATTTTTAAATTTTTTATTTTATGTTTCGTGTTTTAAAAAGCACTTAATTAGCACCTAATTCAAAGATTATTTAATCCTTGTTTTTTGTTTTTTTTTCTTATGGGTCAGCTAGGTTGTTAAAGGCTGGCTGGCCCATGGTTTTTCGTAAATATTTCAAAAACGGTTAGTGCACCTAATTTTTGTTTTGCGCACCTAAATAGCACCTAAAATGCACCTAATTTTGAAATAAATTTCGACAAATTTCTCCACTTTGGGTCAGCCACCTTGATGGAGGTCATTTTATGTACTGCCCTAAAATTGGTGAAAAATTTAGTTTAAATTTTCTTAGTACTAATTTGTAAAAAATCTTTTGTTTTGTGTTTTTTATTGCTTTTTAATTGAACATTTCTAAAAAGGGCTAAAATATTTATCCACATAAATAATTTCTAGATTAATACAACTACAACAATAATAGTTCCAAGACAGTTCTAAAACATTGAATAAGTATATATTTCAAATATAATTTAACTTTAAATATTGTGAGAATTAGTAAAATTGTGACATTGTAACAGTTTAATTATTTTTCTTTCGTAATACGCTCTACAGTTAAGTTAATATGTTATAATAATGATGTATGACATAAAAACATAATAATTAGCCCAAATTTTATCGTTTATAAAATTTTAAATAATTTTGTTACGATTTGGGTTTACTTAGATTTATTTATCATTGCGTGACCTTCACACCGTTGGAATACGCTATTCGGAGCGGTCCATTTTGCCACATAGGGGGTTGTAAGTGGTATGCACATACAGTGTGACCCATTTCGAATGGAAACACCCCTGTAGAATTCCTATTTATTAACCGATTGGAATATTTTTTTTTTCTAATTTTAAGTTAAAAAAAGTTTTACTTGAAGACCTAATTTGACATTTTTAATTTCGTTTTCAAGGCCTACTATGCTACTTTTTTGTTGTCAAAAATAAAGAATTTTTATTAGCGATTTTTTTTTATTAGAAAATGACGACACCACTGGATTTAGAGTGGCTTTAAATAGCTCTGATTAAAATTTCATAAATAAATATTTATAAATAAAAAAGTTATGACAACCTAAAATTTGAAAACTCGTCAACCTAAGAGTTACAAAATAACACACTGTATCAACATTTAGCCACACAAATTGTGATTTTTTTTTTATTAATTTAAACAATTAACCACGTTGTCACAAACTAAGTATCTTAGTCTTATAATTGTTTTTGTTTATTATGTCACTAAAAATATTCGCAAGCGCTACGACAAATGTGTTCAACTAAATGCTGGATTGGTAGAGGCGACCAGGATCTAAAATAAACAAAAACAAAAACAATTATAAGACTAAGATACTTTGTTTGTAAAAAAGTGGTTTATTGTTTAAATTAATAAAAAGAATCACAATTTGTGTGGCTAAATGTTAATACAGTGTGTTATTTAGTCACTCTTAGGTTGACGAGTTTTCAAATTTTAGGTTGTCATAACTTTTTTATTTATGAATATTTATTCATGAAATTTTAATCAGAGCTGTTTAAAGCCACTCTAAATCCAGTGGTGTCATCATTTTCTAATAAAAAAAATCGCTAATAAAAATTCTTCATTTTTGATAACAAAAAAGTGGCATAGTAGGCCTTGAAAACGAAATTAAAGATGTCAAATTAGGTCTTCGAGTAAAACTTTTTTTAACTTAAAAATAGGAAAAAAAAATATTCTAATCGGTTAATAAATAAGAACTCTACAGGGGTGTTTCCATTCGAAATGGGTCACACTGTATAACCGTAATCAAATCAAGAGAGTCAGTTGCTTCCTCGATTTATTTTGTTGAATGTTTATGAAACAGTGATAATTCAATTAATAAATGAATTAGAAAACTAATTGTAGGGTATAATTTATACAGTCAACTAATTAGTAAAAAACAAATTTATATTAAAAAAAATGTCCAACCAAAGTTGTTTTAACAATTTTGAATAACATTTTCTTTCTCTTACTTATTTGATCACTTTTTTGTTCTACTCGTATTCCACACATTCATGAGCTTTTTAATACTGATAACTACCCACTTTCATCTATAAGTGAAACTAGATTGTTCAAAAAATATTATTTTAAAACTTCCAATATGCATGTTTGAAGGATAAACCTGTTTTCTACATAAATATGGATAAGCCAAGTAAAGATCCAAGACATACTATAGCGTTTGAGTCAAAACTATTTTCCTACACAAAAAACAAACACTTTTCCCTCCGAATCAACGGTTATTTCGTTAAAGCGTGGCTAAAAAAATTAAACAGGTCCTTATTTTTATGCGTTACTTATTAATTTCCTTTGGGTTACTTATTTTTTATTATAAATTTTTTATTGTTTAAAAGAAAACGATTTCTATTATGAATGTTTACTTCCTTTCATTTAAACCACTTCACACATTCAGAATAAAAATTGAAGAATCTTTCTTTAAAATTAATAAGAAACATACACTTTTATGGAAATAATAATCTAAAATTAATAAATATCAGTTCTTGACACTATAAAAGCCTTGTTAATAGACACATTATTCAAAATATCAAGTAAACTGTTTTCAAAACAATGTAAGGTTAAAAATTTTTACCAAAATATAATTCTGTCCAACTAGTTTCTAAGATATCGGGTGTTCAAAGTTTAAATATGTTTTTTGATTTTATTTATTTAGAAAGTATATGAACAAAAAAATAAAATAAAGAAATTTTAAAAAAAGTTGCGTCCGGCAGGAGTCGAACCTGCCACCTTTACCTTTACGCGGTAACACTTAACGAGCTCAGCAACAGATGCCTTAGTAATTAGTTAGCGCTTTGTTCTTCTTGATTTAACTGATGTCACATGTGACACTTAGTCACTTCCTTCTTATACACATGCATGCATGACGTTAATGAGAGGAAGATTTCTCAAATTGACAATTAAAATATCAAACTCTAATACTCTTTTTTTGTACTCTGTCTTATATTTTTATTCGGTTTGGAGACCGGAGCCACGGAGTTTAATATTTTAATTGTCGATTTAACAAATATCTCTTATTATGCATGTAGGTATGTGCTTAAGGAGGAAATAAGTAAGTGCCATATCTGACATGAGTTAATCAAGACGATTAAAGTGCTACCGAATGCGACATTTTTTCAATTTTTCAGGTTTTAAAACATTGAATATATATTTCAAAAATTAATATTATATTAGTGACATTGTGACAATGTAAGAACATTTTTTGGTCTTTCGATTGAGGAAGATTTTTCCTTTTTTGATGTGTCACACTAAATTTTTATACCAAAATTTTGTCAGTTATGAAATTTTTGAGTTATTGATTATAAAAAAAATGTGGAAACAAAAGTGGTTTTCACAATTTCGAATATAAAATTTTTATTGCTTTGCACAATGATTACATATTTTTCAGTTTTCTGTTTTACTCGTATTCTATATTTTAATTAGTTATTAAATTTTAGTACTTTTAAATATTTGTATCTATAACTAAAAACTAGATTTTAAGCATTTAATATGCAAAATATATAATTCCAAATCTGCGTTAAAAATAAAACTTCCAATATGGATCTTTAAAGGATAAACCTGTCTTCTATATAAATATAGATATGCCAAGTAGAGATCCAAGACATTTGCTATGCGTATAAGTAATTAAGGGTAAGTAAAGGCCAGTAAAGGGTCAAAACTATTTTCCTAAAAAACGAACAGTTTTACCTCCAAATCAACGGTTAATTCTTCTAAAGCGTTGATGAAAAGCACGTGTATAGAAAATATGTCTGTTCACTTTTTTTTTTTAAATTAGGTACATATTTTTTTTACATAGTTATACATATTTTTTAAATAAACAATATGATTTTTATACTTATTCTGCTTCGCTGTGTAATAGTTATCAGTATAAAATTATTTTATATGTATAGTTTGAAGATATAAAATGTCTATTTGTAAAAAAGGTATTTTATAAACAAAAAAATTATTTTAAATATTGTGGTCAAACAAGTGTAATTGTATTTGAAATTAATCAATTGATTTAATAAATTTACAAAAAAAAATCTTATAAATTATAAGTAGATCTTAAATTGCAAATTAATAAGGAATAAATTAGTAAAAAACAATAATATAAGCAGTAAAATACTAACTTGTGTAATTTATTTATTTGGTAATAAAATCAGGTTCAATATTTATAAAATCAGAACAATATTTAGTTTTTTTTGTTTTTTTTTTTAGTCAGTTGTACATGTACAGATTCCTCGGAAACATTTATTAATTCTCATTCATCTCACTCAATGGACAGAGTTGTGAAAGTTACCTAACAATTGAATTTGAAGAAGATGATAAAGAAAAAGAAAGTGAAAGTGAATAATTTTACACTGATAACTATTTACACAGCGAAGCAGAATAAGTATAAAAAACATATTGTTTATTTAAAAAATAGGTATAACTATGTAAAATAAAATATGTAATTTAAAAAAAAACTATAAAAAGACGTTCAAATAATAGTAGTAATAAACGAAGTATAAAAAGAAGAAAGAAAAAAAGAGACGTAAATATTAGAATATTGAAATTTTTAGTTCTTTTAGCAATAGAGATCATAAACAACTGGGTAGTACATTATATTATGTTAAATAATATTGTAAAAGTAAAAAAAGAAAAATAAAATATTGAAAAAAAATAATTAGAGGTGTTGGGGATAATTTTTGAAGAGTAAAAGTATTTCAGATGTAATTATTTCTACGAGCTACCCCAGATAAAAAAAATAATCATCGAAATCGTTTCATTTTTCACCGAGATATAACAAATTTTTCCGAGCGTCTCCAATTCGAAGTTGCGAATTTAGTTTTTTTGCATCGCGCAAAGAGATATCCACCACTATATCTGTGCCGTCACTTGAAAAGAGGTCAACTTTATTTGTCATTTTTTATAACAAAAAACGCTTTTAATTGTAAATAACTATAATTAATTGAAAATATAGGTCTTTGATTAACGATAGCCGCCAGATTAATTTCTTAATTGTAATACATAAAGTCGCTGTAATTTTTTGACAAAAATTATGCTAACTCGGCTCCCATTGGCCTTAAAAAACTTTTTTTTTAAATCTTCGTCTTGATGTCAGCTACAATAATTTGCAAATTAAAAAATTGTAGGATAAGTAGGGGGCGCTGCAGCTTTAAATGTTTATAACTGCAATTTCATATCTTCATAATTAACTGTTTTTAACAGATCAAAAATAATTTTCCAACACAATATGAAAATTAAATGCTTAAGGAAGAAAATGAGACAAAAATTAACCCTCTACCAAATTTTTCCGCAATCCTATAGGCACTGAAAGTTGAAGGTCGCGGAATAAACAAATTCATGTATCTCAGCAACAAAATAACCGATCTGGGCACCCAATATCTTATTCGATTTGGAATTAAGTAGGCTTGAACGTTATACCTCTAAAATAGACAAAAAACAATTTTACAATAAGTATTACGTTTTTTAATTTTAACCTTTATTTTTTATTTTTGCAATAACAATTAGATTTAATTAAACGCATTACGGCTCAAACTAAAGATCCTTTAATATACTTTTATAGTTTATACAAAAGATCCTTATAACAATACTTACTTTAGGTAAAAAATTAAAAAAACACAAAAAATACGTGGTTTTCACCTACGAAAGGTCATAAATAAATAAAAACCAAACATTTTCTGTTGAATGAACTGGGGATTGTTCTTCATGTTTCCCTTTATAATGTAGGCCAGGTCACATAAATTCCTGAATTAAAGACTACTATTTCCCCTACATCCTGGGCTACTAACTGAACCACACTTGACTAGTCATTTTTGATCTATCCATATAGGCCCTCAGAGCTTTCGCTATACGTTGAGGTCCGCCTTCCTTGTCTGTTAATATTTTGTAAGGTTTGTTAAAGACAAATCTTGGTACGACGGCATCCACGTCTGTCTAGAAGAGTGGTATCGCCTTTAGCGATTCCCTACACAGACGGTCCGTGCGAAAGCGTACCATGGTCATCAATGCTACCTCCTTAACAAATATATCAAGGGATCAAATCCAAGTATTACTATAACAATTATTCTCTACATATATAACAATAACAAATTAAAAAACAAACATTTATTTCGTGTTTTTAAACGGTTAATTCGTCTTTGAATAAAAAATTTTGCTTTTTATGAGTTTAATTAATTTGTTCAATGATTTCATTAAAAAAGTGTTTTTTTTACATATTTAACTGAAATTAAATGGTTATTTACAGATTATAAAATTCGAAAAGAGGTTGACCTTAAAGGCCATCCTTGCAACTTCCCGCTAGTTTTAACCGCAAAGCTATAGTAACGTGACGTATTCTGACGTTTTTGACTTTTTTTGAAATGTTTAAAAAGCCATAACTTTTTAACGCGTTACGATTTTGATGTTCAAGATGGCATTCGACGCAGTTTTTTGAGACCTAAAAACGTTACCGGGAGTGCAAAATCGGTTAGTCAAAAAATCTCTAAGTTATTGAAAAAAAAACACTTTTTTTGAAATTTTTCGACAACGATATCTCACGAACGAATCAACCGATTTTAATTTGCAAAACAGCATTCGACGTGTCTTTTTAAGCTTGAGAGCTGATTAGGTTATGAAATTGATCGATGCAATAGCCAAAAAGATATGCCCAAAAAACATTATTTTTACCAATTGTTTTTTTCGGTTATTTTGAAATTTCTCGAAATCTACGGGCTCGAATCGGTTCAAAATTACAGGGAATCTAAGTTAGATGGAACTCTTTGGAATGCTTTTTATTTCATTCCGATCGGTCGAGCCGTTCAAAAGTTATAAGAGGTTTACATACATCCACACACACATCCACACGTACATACAGACACCCTCGTAAGAATAGTCAGGGAAGGTTCCTAAGACCTCAAAACGTTGAGATCCGATGAAAACTCGATTTTTGAAAAACGGGGTGAAACAAATAACTTCCCGATTTAAAAAAAAAAATTAATTTTTTTAGCGGGAAGTTATAAATGTTAAAAAAAATAGTTACAAAAGTTGCGTCGATTCGCGCTGAAAGGGATGCAGTCAGCGAATGGGTTCACGTCTTTGTAGAATTCGCTCGCTGTTAATGTTATAAACCTCCAGATCTTGTCTCTGGTGATGTGGAGTTGTTGATTTAAGAAGTTTTCGTAGCAGGTCTGGTGCGGTTGTTACAGACACTATACATTAAGCAGGTTTTCTGGGTGTCCGTGAAAGTGTGGTGTCACGGGTCTTGATAGAGGATTTTTTCTAAAGAATTGGCTAAGGATTACTCTTTTAGATGTTAATTTTATGAGATCTTATGTTTCAAGACTATAATACGCAGGCATAAGCAGATTACCAGTTTTAACTGCCGTGCTAATCATCTTACTTGATCTTGTAAGTTAATTTGAAACCGCGCTATCAATGAGACTCGGTAAAAACATGTTAAAATATGGTACCCGGTATATTTCAAGATGTATGAAACACTTCATTGTTTCTTAACCTGTACATTATTTAGGTATATGAAAACAGAAGAACTATCAATAGATATTCAAAACTATAAATAATTATATTTGCAAATATCCAAATAGAAATTGCTTACTGACATTTTAAAGAACAATTATACAAATGTTACCTAGCTGTAATACCATAACTGATTGTACATTTCCATTGAAAAAAAATGAATTGTTAAATATCTCTTGTGAAGTATATTAATTTTTATATTACCAAAATATACGAACGTCAAACTAAAAATTTTGGTAATATGTTGGAAAAAAATATAAATAATTAACGGGCAATACATAATATTGTAAATTGATACAATCCTTTTCATTACATTACAGGTCCGTACTAAAAACTATATATGTATATACCTACTGTCCTGGAAATATAAAATATTTTTTAATAATATTGAATAATTAAAATAATAAAGTGGTACAGAACAAAATTAATATAAGGATCTTATAAACTAGTTATGGTTAGTAAATTAAAACTAATATAATCTAAATATAAACATTCCTTTTTAAGATACATTATCAATATATGCTGTCCCGGAACTTTAATAAAACTTTTTTTATGCTTATTAATAAAATTAGAATTAATAATTTGATCTATTATTTTAATTCAATACAAAATTGTTTTACCAAAAAATGGAACCAGTATATACCGGATGTACACCAATCTTTCAAGTTTAAATTTAAATTTAACAATTGTCTTTCAAAAAATCGGACAATTTTTTTGGATTATTTTAAAAATAATTACTTAATTGTATCAATTGTTATAAGAATTTCCTAGAAAACATTATATATGACAAACTGAACTTATGAGAGCACGTATGTATACAATTGTTTAAATTATATGCTTAATTTATGAAATGTCTTGGAAAATCACAATATTAGTTTTTAAAATAAAATTTAAACTAAAGCATATTTTTTGAAAATTCATTTACCCCCAAAAAGCTTAAAATTTGCTCTATAAAGTGAACACTTTAAATATGATGTACAATCACTGTCCCGGAAATCATCGTTTCACATACTATATATATATATATATATATATATATATATATATATATATGTATATAAAAAACTATACATTAGAAGATGTTATAAACCAGTAAAGTCCAGGGATAGCAGTAGTATGAGGAGATGATTAGAACCATAAGAAGGAGTTGTTAAATATTACAGAAAGAAGATTCGAAATTTCAAAGAAGAGATTTTTATAATTTTTTTTTAAACTGATTGTAAAGGCAATCAATTTAAAAATCGTGAATCCACGACCGAGATCTTCATTGAGGAAGGGTGTTCCCGGAGGGAGGATCCATATCAATTGGCGCCCAACTTGGGGCTGCTTTGGCACTAAGGGTAAGAGATTTTTCTTTACTATTAGGTGTCAAGCTTGCTTTATTAAAAAACAAAGGTGTGTGATTCGGAGTGAAAGATTAGATAAATTATAAATAGTTGTATGAAATTAAGAGGGGGAAAGGAGATTACAGATAGAATGTTAGAGCAAAGGGATAATATTGATAATCAGGATGGTCAGGATAGTCAGGGAAGTCAGGGTAATCAGGTTGGTCAGGATAGTCAGGGAAATCAGGGTAATCAGGATAGTAAGATAGGGGATAAAAGGGATTCATCATGGGAATAAATGATGGAAATGTTAAAAAATATAAACAAGAATATGGATTCTAAGAAAAAAGAAAATAAAGACATGAACAGAGATATTAAAGCAAAAAATTTAAATATGGATGCTATGAAAAAAGAAAATAAAGAAGACATGAACAAAAATATTGAAGCAATGAACAAGAATATGGATTATATGAAAAAAGAAATAAAAGAAATAAACAAAAATATGGATGTAATAAAAAAAGACTTGAATAACAATATGGATTCTATAAAAAAAGAAATATAAAAAGAAGTCAAAAATGAGATGAGGAAGCAAATAGAAATAAACAAACAAAAATTGGAAGAAACAAAGAAAGAAATAAGAACTGAAATAATAGCGAGAATAACAGAAATAGAGGAGTTACAAGAAGTAAAAATTAAAACAATTATTAATAAGGAATGTAAAGATTAAATAAAAGAAATCAATACCAATACAAATAAAAAATTTAATGATTTAGAAAAGATTATTAAAACAAGATACAGTAAAGAAAATAAGTGAGATGAACGAAAAAGTAGAAGAAATAAAGGTAGTTCAAGAAAAAGAACGTGAAATGTTATTAGAAGAACTGAAAAAAGGAAATATAAATAAAAATCAAACTAATATGGGAATAATTAAAATTGAACATAAATTTAATGGGAATATTAAGAAGACTCATCCGAAAATTTTCATAAGAATGGTGAAAAATAAATTAAAATGGTGTAGAGACCATGAAGAAATACGAGAAAACCTGCGTGAGATGTTAGATAGGCAGGCACTGATATGGTTTGCTAGTAAAGAAGAAGAAATTTTTGTGTTGGAAGAATTTGAGAAGAAGTTTTTGAGTTATTTCTGGGGTGATTTTGTTCAATCTAAATTTAGGGGAAAATTATATTTTGGAAAATATCAAAAAGGGGGAATGAATTATTCAAGTTATGCTTTATATTTATACAGTACTGCTATACATTTAGATCCAAAGTTAAGAGAAGAAGACATAATACAATATATTTCAAGACATTTTCGATATAATATCACAGAAACTATAGCAATTCAGAATATAAAGACTATAGATAGTTCACAACAATATTTACAGAGAATTGAACAAAATTTAAGTCGAGAAACATACAATGTAGGAAGATATTATGGCAACCACAGGGATGCAGAATATAATAATCAAAATAAAAATTATGAAAGAGGAGATTGAAGAAATGGAAATATAAATGGTAATAGGAATCAAAATTATGAGAGAAATGGTATCGAAGGAAGAAGAGGACAATTTAGTCGGGGGAATGAGAACCAGAATAGAAATCAAGAAAGGTCAAGAAAAGAAAGAAATAGAATGGTAAATAACATTCAAAAGGGTCCAAAAATAAATACGGAAGAAGATGTGATACAAAATGTTGATGTAGAAATACATAGGGAAAATTGTTAAAAGGGCACTTACCAAAAAATAATAAACAACGATGTATTTACGAGCATCCGAGGGAATTTATTAAATTTGGGGAGGATAATGAATTTCAGGGAGAAAATGGGTTAATTTATATACATTGGAAATTAGGAATTAATAATATTGTATGTTTAATAGATACATGCTCTGAGGCATCATTGTTAAATAAAAAATTGATAAATGAAAGAGAAAAATTAATAACGGTGCCAAAAATAACTTTGGTAGGTGCAAATGGGAAAAAATTATATAAAGTAAATAAAACAGTTATTAAATCAATAGAATTAGGAAAAAAATAGTAGAAATGGAATTTTTATTTGTAGAAAATTTAGGAATAGATATAGTGATAGGGACTGATTTGTTAAATAGATATAATGTGAAAATTGATAATGAAAATAAATGGGTGGAAATTGAACATGATAAAGTGAAATGGAATTCTGAAAAAAATAAGGGTAATGAATCAAAACAAATAAATTTGATGGAGAAAGATCCGGATTATGAGAAAATTGACAAATTTGAATTTATATGTGATGAAAATTATAAAAAACAGGTTAAGAATATAATTACTAAATATAAGAAACTGATAATGCAGGAAATGAGAGTAGCTAAAGAATATGTACATAAGATTGAGGTAAAGAATATAGAATCATTTAGAATACGAACATATCCAATTCCATATTTGTATCGAAAAGAGGTAGGAAAACAAGTAAAAGAAAGGGAAGAAATAGGAATTTTGTAAAAAGTTAATAGTACCTATATCATCCAAATTATCATGAAAAGTTTATATTACGTACTCTTGCATCAAAAGATAGGTTTGCAGGGGTAGGTATTAATTCAGATTCAGAGGGGAGTTGAAGTTCCAATTTGTTTTGTATCACGAATAACAAAGAAATATGAAAAAAAATATAGTGTATCAGAATTAGAATTAGCAAGTATCATATTCTGTATAAACAAATTATGGTTTTATTTATTAGGGGGAAAATTTTATGTGGAAACTGATCATTTGGCATTAACATCAATTTTAAAAAATAGATTTCATAGGTGAATATTAAGTTTACAAGAGTATGATTTTGAAATTAGATATATAGCAGGAAAGAAAAATTTAGTAGCAGATGCCTTAACAAGGGAAGAAAAAATTGATAATAGGAAAATTATTAAAATAGGTCCGAATGTAATGAAAGATGTTGAAGGAATATATTCATTAAATCAAATATTAGAAGATCAAAGAAATTTAACAGAAAAAGAAAAAAATAGATCAATAGTGCATGATAATATAGTGGTAAAAAAGGTGGGAGAAATAGAATTGTATGTAATAATCGGAAATGGGGAGAAAAATTAAATGAGGTAGAATGTTATTTGAATGAAGTGCCAAGTACTATTATGAATGAGTGTCCAGTATATATTTTAAAAGGAGATAATCCACAAAGGAAATTGATAAGGGAAAGGGGAATTAAATATGAAAAGGTATTAGAAGAAGTTAAGATAAGGGAAAATAAGAATGCTCAAAAATATGTAAAAAGAATGGAAAAGAGAAGGAAAAATAGAACAACATTTAAAAAAGGGGATTTAGTAATAGTTAAAGCGTTGAGAGTAACAAGTAAAAAAAATAATATTTGTTACAATTTCCTTTTGAGGGGCCATATGAAATTGTTAATGAACGCTCACACAGGAGTTCGTTGTTTTTGTGTTTCTTGACACATGTTTCCCCAACATCCTTTGCTCCCAAGTACCCAACACTTTTGCTAGCCAAGTGCAATACTCTTCTTGGTTATGCCGCACTGATGACGGCTAATGAGCCAGAAACATGCATGTCTGCGGTTACCATTCCTACTTGTAACCATGATCCTTGTTGCGTTGATTCCCGTTATCCTCCTTTATTTTTATATTAATACGCGTTTTCTTGGCACTTTGTTTATATATATATATATATATATATATATATATATATATAGATTTATATATATATATATATATATATATATATACAGTAAGGTAAATAGTGAGTATCTAGCAAAATTAGGCTAAGTGTACTCTTTAAGATTTAATACTCCAATATTTCGTTTAAATTTTTTTAACATCTTCAGGAAGTTACTACAAATGTTACAATTAGATTACAATAACAACTAGGTATGTTCTGATAATATTTTAACTCATACCATAAACTCTCTATGAAGATAAACCTTGTTAAACAAATGAAAGCTCGAGTTCTCAAATTATCTGATGAAATCTTCCATAAAAAAAATCTAAGAATCCTGTACAACCTTTTCACAGACAACTCTTACCCACCCCCAGTACTAAGAAAAATTTTGTTCAACACTTCTCCCCATAACATTCAAAATTTATCCCAGATAGATAGTGTCAATGACTTACAACCACATCCCATTATACCTGTTGCAGATGTTAATAATGACAACCAACTTATGTTTTTTGCTTCATTACAATTTATTAAGGGTCTTACACAAAAACTATCTAGAATCATAAATTCATATTTAAATATAAAAATAGCTAACAAAACAGTCCTAACAACATACTCGATTTTCTCTAAACTTAGGGACAGGTCTCCAAAAGAACTAACTTTCAGTGTGGTGTATTCCATTCCTTGTTGTCAATGTGATCAGAAATATATTGGTCAAACTTCCGGATTTATTAAGGAGAGAATTAGCCTCCATAAAAGTGATGTAAGGCACCACCCAGAACGTTGCTCTTTAGCTGAACATGCAAACAAAACCAACTATAATTTAGATTATTCTTCTATTAAGATTCTTTCCACTTGTAACAACTACAAAAACAGATTTTTCTTAGAGATGACACATATTTTACAAGAACCTAACAGCATGATCAAACGTACTGATATACAACATCTCAGTGAAATTTATTGTTTTTTATTATACCTACTTAGATAATAACCACCTACCCTCTAATATCAGTTCTTCATCTATAGCTGAATAATTTCATCCTTAAAAAAGTCTACATCTATGTTCATCTGCAATTATTTAATCCATATAAATTTAATCCCCTAAGACCCCAGTAGGTATGAACAAAATTACACGCATTTAAAAAACCCAAAATACCATTTATTTCGTCAAAAACATTATACATAACCTAACATTCGCTCTTTCTGTCAATTGTCTGTTTCCACACAATAATCCTCTGTGCAAAATTGACCTGGACCTAGTAAGTTCGCCGTAACCTATTAATAATATTGAACTTAGCTGTGTTCTTCTTTTTTCCAAAACATCGAAGTAGTAGCGTCTCTCTTGTATTTCAATCCAACATGGCGATGGCGTCCTAGCCTAAAGTCATTTTTTTGCCGGTTTGAGTGTTTCCAATGGTATTTTCGCCTGGGAAGTTTTACTAATAGTTCCAACTACAGATTTTGGTCTGACTCACTATGGTGATTGTTTTCCATAATTTATTCTCAACACACCTATGTCCTTCTAATTCCATCGGTGCCTTCATCCTCACAAGAGTAATTGAAATATTATCAGAACATACCTAGTTATTATTGTAATCTAATTGTAACATTTGTAGTAACTTCCTGAAGATGTTAAAATTTTTTTAACGAAATATTGGAGTATTAAATCTTAAAGAGTACACTTCGCATAATTTTGCTAGATACCCACTATTTACCTCACTGTGTATATATATGTATATATATATATATATATATTGTAACGAAATATTTAAGTAAAGAAAGGACCATTACATAAAAGACTTCTTCTAGGTTATTCGAGAATGTTCTCTCTCTTTTTAGTGTGTACTATTTAAGTTTTATTTATGCTTCGCGTTTATTCTAGAATGTTCTTTTGTTTTATATATGGACAGTTAAGGGAAGTTCAAACAATAGTTCATTGTATTGTCAAACAGTTTAGTCGTTAATCAGCAGAGTTCTGTGTATCTTTACAATTTTGTGAATAAATTGTGTTAAAGTCCCCATACGTGTTTCAAATTGGTGTCAGGTGTGAGGTGAAGATACAAGAATGCCTGGAAAGAAAATAAATGAACTATTATTGGCTAAGCTCAGAAGAGAGCTCGAAGAAGTAGAGTTGGAAAGTACTGGGACCAAATCTGTATTGTTGAGGAGACTCCGTGAATACTAACTAAGTACTAATTTAGACCCAGATGCTGTTCGAAGACCCAAATCAAAAAGCGAACTAACCCAACAACTTTCCCAGCAATCGCAACAACATTTCTGGCTACAAGAAGAACAAACGCAACAACTTTCCCAGCTATCGCAACGAATGAGAAGCCAACAAGAGGAGTTATCCGGTCAGATAAGAAGCCAGCGCAAAGATATGTCCCAGCTTTCACAACAAATGTACCAGAAGAGTTATCTAGTTCCTTCTCGCAGCATGTATCGCATCTGCGCTCCGAAATGGGCACCCTTCGTAATAAACAAAATAAACAAGTCGCTAACTTGCGAGACGAGCAACATCAGCATGCAGCTAACCTGCTTGAAGAGATCAACTAGCAACTGCAGTCCGAGATAGGAAAGGTTGGACGAGAACTGGTAACTTGTCGTCGAAACCAAACCATCCACTACGGCGACGGAGATGCAGAGAGGACGGAAACCTGCTACGTAGACGTCGAACGACGAGGAAACGGGGAGGCGACCCAGGTACGAACGACGACCCCCGACCTTCGACGGAAGACTTCCTGTTCAAATTACCTTAAACAATTCGACGCAGCGGCCAGAACGAATGGATGGTCATCCCAGGAGAAGGCATTGTCCCTAACCATAGCTCTGCGAGGCGAGGCATTAGACGTCCTGCATTCATTGACACCGGATAAAGCTGACAATTTCGAGTTATTGGTGAATCGTCTAGAGATGCGTTATGGCCAAACTCATCTACAACCGGTATACCGAATGCAGTTAAAGAGCCGAAAGCAGAAAAATGGAGAAAATATCCACGAGTTCGAGGCGGAAGTGGCAAGAATGGTAAGGTTTGCGTATCCAAACGCAGCTAAAGATTACCTGGAGTGCCTGGCGGTCCAAACCTTTACCGATGGTCTTCGAGACGCCGAGTTGCAGCGGGCTGTAGGGTTGGTGCGGCCAAGGTCTCTTGTGGACGCCTTGACCATTGCCCTGGAGTTCGATGAAGCGACGGAGTCCTTACGCGGAGTTTCTTGACTAAGGGAAGTCACAGGTAACTACGACCATGCCGTTTATTCCGTCAGCGACGTCGAGGCGGTAGTGAAGAGATTAATGAAGTTATCCCCAAAAGAAGGCGCCCAGTGAGGTGTTGGAACTGCGTTGAACTAGACCATGTAAGAAATACTTGTCCCCAAAAAGAAAAATCTTCTGCTGAAGTACCCCAGCAGCAGGAAAACAATCCCGAAGCCCCTTACACCATTAAATTGGCAACTCTGCGACATCACGTGCGCAGCTTATATGTAGATGGCCTCATTCATGAGAAGAACTTTAGCATGCTGGTAGACACAGGAGCTACGAAAACTATCGTTCGACTAACCATAATTATGCGAAAGAAGATGTTGGCTACCAGTTGGAGCCTGCGTACCGCTACCGGAGAATCTGCTAGAGTCTACGGTGAGATACAGGCGACGCTACAGTTTGGTTCAACCTCTCTTGTTCACTCGGTGCTGGTGGCTGACGTTGATGAAGATGTTGTTCTGGGCATGGATGTTATGCTCCACTGTGGTTTTCATTTGGATCTTCACCGACGTATTCTTCGTACTGGTAATGAAAAAATATTCCTGTATTAAAAACAAGCTAACGATGCCTCGGTTAAGCTAATCGATGATATCGAACTTCCGGCGAGCTGCGAATATGTCGTAACAGCGCGGTTGAATGGACTGGAGCCAGATGGTGTCGCAGCCATAATAGAGCCAAACAACCATGACCATAAATTGGGAAAAGAGCTCCTTGTGGGTATAACTCTTGTTAGATCTGCCAATCCGAGTTATCAACTTGAACGATCATCCAGTTCTTCTCCGAAAGGACACGTAAATGGGAAGTTTAGAACCAGTAATGGCCATTATTTACAAGGTAAACGTTACGGAAACAGATGAGACCAACGAAATCGAACAATTAATGACAAAATTAGATCTCTGTTTATCAACATTAGAAAAGAAACAGGTAAGAGATCTATTTTACCGTTATAAAACTGTATTTGGTTCCAAAAGTAAACTTGGAAGAACTGATGTTGTCCAATATAAAATTGATACTGGCGATGCACGTCCGATTCAACATTTACCCCGACGGCTGCCCCAAGTTAAGAAGAAAAAAGCGGACAGAGCCCTTAAAGAAATAATTTAAAATGGCATAGTCGAACCATCCAGTAGTCCGTGGGCTTCTCCTGTGGTATTAGTGAGAAAGAAAGACGGTTCCATGCGGTTTTGTGTCGACTATCGAAAGCTTAATAATGTCCTCTGACAAGGATTGATGATGCCCGCGACGCTTTGACAGGTTCTACTTTGTTTTCTACCTTGGACCTTAAAAGCGGATACTGGCAGGTTAAAATGAATCGTGCAGACAAAGAAAAGAGTGCTTTTAACAGTGGATCAGGATTATGGCAATTCACGGTCCTTCCGGTTGGCCTCTGTTATGCTCCTGCGATATTTGAACGGCTGATGGAGAACATTTTTTGAAGCTTGTCGTGGGAAACTTGTCTAGCTTATCTAGATGACATCATCATAATGGGCAAGGCCTTTAAGAATTATTTATCCAAACTGGAAAAAGTCTTTAAAAGATTAGTGATCGGATGAAGAGGTACTATGACACGCGGACAATGGAAAAGACTTACCAAGTTGGAGATTTAGTCTGGCTTTATAACCCCCCACAGCGACGGGGGATTTGAGATGACATATGATTTTATGATATACATAATGTGTTAGATTCAATATATTCATGATTAAAATGGATATTCTTGAAACCAGGGAAGAGTACAAAGCATTGGTACTTGCATAGTTTATATTTCATTTTTTTAGTAAGTATATTGAAAATTATTATCTTCATTCCTAAGAAAAATAAAAATAAAATAAGAAAGATAAATAAAAAATTTTAAAATTAGAGATACATTTGTTTTAAAATAATTTAATTAGTTGAATAAATAATCAAATACTTACTTTTAAAAGACTGCATATAAATTTTGACATCCATAAAGATCCACATTTGATATTTGTAAAAGTAATAAGAAAATGAGAAATTCTGAAATATAAATTTGTATTAGATCATCCTCTCGGCGGATGGGCAAGGACTGATACAGATAAATCCACGGTGTTTGCAAACCATCTAGTGAACGTGTTCAAACCTCATGAGATAAATCCACCAGATGAACATCTAGAAAAAATTAACGACCTCATTCGAGCACCTTACCAAATGGATTTCCCACTCAAGATTGTTAAATTCTCTGAAATAAAAACTGTAATTAAAAGCACTAATCCAAGAAAAAGTCCAGGATTCGATCTCATAACAGGAAAAATCTTAAAAGAATTGACAGATAAAACTATTAAAGCCCTCCAGCAAATAATTAATGCTGCACTAAGAACAAATTACTTCCCACGCCCATGGAAAATAGGCCAAGTTATTATGATTTTAAAGCCTGGAAAAAAAGCTGAAGATGTAAACTCATACAGGCCTATTAGCTTGCTGCCAATACTTTCAAAATTATATGAAAAGATTATAATCGAACGATTACTGGAAAAGGTGAACGAAAGGAAACTTATACCCGACCATCAATTCGGTTTCCGAAGTAAGCACGGGACCGTGGAACAAATACATCGTGTAGTCAACAAAATCAACAGTGATTTACAAGGTAAAAGATACTGCTGTGCCGCCTTCCTGGACATAAGTAATGCTTTTGATAAAGTATGGCATGACGCTATACTTTATAAAATCAAATTAAGCTTACCATACCCGTTCTATGAAATGATCAAATCGTATTTACACGAAAGATTTTTTCAAGTCAAAATAAATGAATCCTACTCCGAAATATTACCGATATGTGCTGGAGTACCACAGGGTAGCATCCTGGGGCCAACATTATACTTATTGTTCACCGCTGATCTACCATCAACTAAGTCAACTTTAGTAGCAACCTACGCTGATGATACAGCCCTCTTAACTTCTCATACTATACCTGAAATCGCTTCAAGAAATCTTCAAGTAGCTCTAGACAAAGTACAAAGTTGGTTAGAAAAATGGCGCATGAAAGCCAATAGCAACAAATCCGTTCACGTGACATACACTATGAAACGCGGTAATTGTCCCCCGGTAACTCTAAATGGACAACAGCTTCAACACTCCGAGCATGCCAAATATCTAGGTTTGTATATAGATCGTAGACTAACCTGGCAAAAACACATTTTCTCCAAAAGGAAACAATTGGGACTGAAACTCAAACAACACTATTGGCTAATTGGAAAGAAATCGCAACTCAGTCAGGAAAATAAATTACTCATGTATAAAGGCATCTTCAAACCCATTTGATCCTATGGTATACAACTCTGGGGCACTGCTAGTAACTCCAACATTGATATCATTCAGAGGTTTCAAAACAAGATGCTACGCATAATAGTGAACGCGCCATGGTACGTAAAAAACAGTGAAATCCACAAAGACCTAAAAGTTCCGCTTGTCATAGACACTATCAAAAAGTTCTGTGAATCCTATAGTGCAAGAGTGTCATCACATCCAAATAAATTAGCAAGAAGCCTGATGAATTCACCACCAGATGAGACAAGAAGACTGAAAAAATTCAAACCATCCGATCTTCTCACCAGGTTTTAACTAGACTGTTAGATGTTTTTCAAATTGATGCAATAGACATTTTTTTTTTGTTTGTATTATTCTAAAGGAGAATATTCACAGGAATACTCCCTACAAGTCAGTTGGTTAACTTACTGTGGTATAATAAGTTAACCTTTAGTCATAAAAAACACTTATTGTCACTTAGATAGATTGTGTGAGTAAAGAAACAGAAAAAAAAAAAAAAAGATCATAGTAGGAATAGAGATTATTAAAATTAGGATAAGAAATCTAGTATGCATGATCATGGTAGAGATTATTATAATTAGGATAAGAAATCTAGGATGCATAATTTGTTTTATTTGAATGTAATCAAGTTTGTTTGTAAATAGAAATGTATTAACGATTCAACGTTTATTTATATCTAGCAGGCTATCTTTTTATTTATTCACGTTGGTATTGGTTTTTGTCATGTTGCCGTTTAAAAGTTACCAAGTCACTGCAAGTCACAAACTGACAAGTTTGACAACAAATATCATAAATATAATGGTTAAATGCATTAAAAAAATTAATATGCCGAAAAAAAATGTGTAGAGGCAAAAAAAAATGAATACAAAGATGATATTACATGTTTAGAAAAGACCAGAAAGTTTCAGAAGAGGAAATTATCTAAGATCTCTTAGGTTTTTAATGTAAGTAGTAATTGTGTTTGTATACATCATTCAAAGCTTATTTTTATTAAAGTAGGCCTTGTTAGGGTGATGAATTTCGCCCTGTATATTTATTCTTATACTCAGTTGTAAATGCGCTGTTGTCACGTCCTCAATAATATCATAGTGTTAGTGACAATAAATAAAATAATTGTGTTCTCCATTTCAGCGCCATCAAAAATCATTAAAACTTAGTACTTTCACAAAAAAAGGAAATCAACAATTTAAAAATATATATTTACATATAATGAATGCATTTACAAAATAATAGTAATTAAATAAAAGCAAACAATAAAAACATTTAGAAAAAAGTCTAGAACCAATTTTCTATGTCTATATAATAAGTTTTACAACAAACATTTAAATTGGACTAGCTATAAATGAGGAAAATACAAAATATTTTATTTTGTCGATAACTATTACAGCAGATATATATTGAAGAGTTTTTCGTGGAGCTTTCCAGGTAGTACGGCATTATCACATACCAATTGGTTTCAGCCATTTTGATAAGTAAAACAAAGACAAAAATTCCCATAAAATGTTATGCTTCGTTATATATCTAAGCTTTCAAATATTGGTAATCCATTAAAAATGTGTTTAATAGTTTCAGTGCAATTATTCAGCAGAAAAGCAGATACACTGATAGTAAAAAAAATAAAGTACAAAAGAAAATGAAACATACAAAATTAAAAAAAAAAAACATATAAACAACAAAAATTGAAGCTACAGATTTGGTTAAAACTATTGTTAATCTGTTCTGTATGTATTTTTAATCCACCTCCATTATTTCATTGGATATATCAGAGTCACTATCAAATCCAAAATCGGAATCGTCAGAATCTGATTCCTCCAATAATAATTAAAGGAGGAATATTGTCATGTGAGCAGTTTCCCATGTAAGTAGTCCAATCTGCCAAAATAAGTTCGTCTGTATGTCTACAAAAATTTTTCCACATATCTGGTGTACATTGTCTTAACGCTTCTGTCCAAGTTTTTTTAACCCTATCCCTGTCTGAATATAAAGATGCAATATTTTTGTTATAGTACGTCTTTGTAAAGCCCCATGCCGACTCTATTGGATTATATTGACAGTGGTATGGGGGTAGTCGAAGTACATCATGTCCATGTTGCTTTAATATTTCATCTACTACATATGTCTTATCGTTACTTTTGTATGGTTGAATTATAGTGTATAATTGTTTTTTTGTCATTTTTTTGTCAAATGCGATGTTATTGCTGCTCAACCATCCCTGCATTATCTCTTTTTTTGATAAAAATGTAGCTGGTTTGTTTATTTGTACAGAATGATAAGGAGCATTATCCCTACACATTTGTCTGAAAAATTGGATAAAGCAGGAATGAGTTAAATAACAATCCAGTTTTTGAAAATGTCACCGTTCATAGTTTTGTGATAGTCAATGTCAGTATTTGAAGAGTCTAACAACAAGTCACATCCCTCTAAAAACCCAGTATTTGTTCCTGCGTGTAAAATTGTAAATCGCTTTCCTTTAGATTTCAAATGCAATGGATTGCTTTTTAAATCAGATTCATGTACCCAACGACGCGTTGGAGTGCCATTTTTGTATATCCACGTTTCGTCTAAGTACACAAATCTGATTGATTCATTGCGCTTTTTTAGTTCCATAAATTTCCGAAGGAAAGCGATTTTGCTGATTTTGATATGTCCGTTCACTTTTTTAAATTTATATCCCATTGATTTTATAAGTGTGTATAAAGTGGTACGTTCACCCCTAAAATCCAAGTTTTGTTTCACATTAGTCAAAAGTTTGTCTAAAGTAAAATATTCGTTTTTGGAATTGTACGTCCAAATCTGCCGCTGCAAGTTTTTTTTTTAAATGAAGTTATCAAATGTATCTGCTTTATCATTCTTCCTTTTATCCGCCGCTTCTTTGCCATTAGCTAAATCTTCTTTTAAGATGTTTCGTATAGATATAACACTAACCTAAAAAAACACGAAAGATTAAAAAAATAATAAAAATTTAATTTAATGGATCAATGAATAAACATTACTTCATCTATTTGCTATCAAATTACATTTTAATTACCAAACTTTATTAATTAAAGAAAATATTTTATTTTCAAAACATTTTTAATTATGTTACATAATCTGGCAACATTGTAAAATATTGAAAAGTAGTGAGTTTTTAGGTTATGTGTATTTAATAAATAATAAGTAATTTGAATGTAAAAACTGTAAAAGTGTATTTTTTCTAACAATTATCTTCATATACAACTAATAATGCAATTAAAAATGTTTGGAACTATTTGCTAATGAAAATAATGGAATAATCGGGTATAAAACACATATAGTACTTACATTAAAAACCTCAGAGATCTTTTGTAAATATCCGTCTTCTGAAATTCTTTGGTCTTTCTTAAACATGTAATAGCATCTCTGATTGCATTTTTTTGTCTCTAAACAAATTTTTTTCGGCATATTTAATTTCTTAAATACAATTGACAATTATATTTATTCTATTTGTTGTCAAGCTTGTCAAATTGTGACTTGCAATGACTTGGTAACTTTCAAATACCAACATGACAAAAACCAATACCAATGTGGAGAAATAAAAAGATAGCCTGCTAGATATAAATAAACGTTGAATCGTTTATATACAAGATTATTCCAATATTTTCATCAGCAAATAGTTCCAAACATTTTTAATTTCATTAATAGTTGTATATGAAGTTATTTGTTACATTAAATACACTTTTAAATTCTTATTACATTTAAATTACTTATAATTTATTAAGCATACCTAACCTCACATTTCTTCTGTCAGTCATTATTTTACAATGTTGCCAGATTACACACTATAGTAAAAGTTAAAAATGTTTTAGCATAAAATATTTTTATTAATTTCTTTAATAACAATGATCCATAATGATAATTAAAATGTAATTTGATAGGACATGGACGAATCGATATTTCATTCATTAATCTATGACCAATCAAATATCATTTAAATTTTTATTTCATGCATTTTTTAAATATTTCGTGTTTTTTTTTAGGTTAGTGTTAAATATAAACGGAAAATCTTAAAAAAAGATTTAGTTAATGGTAAAGAAGTGGCAAATAAAAGGAAGAAAGATAAAGCAAATACATTTAAGAACTTCATTTAAAAAAAATTGCAGTGGCAGATTTGGACGTACAATTATAAGAACGAATATTTTACTTCAGATAAACTTTTGACTGACGCAAAACAAAACTGAGATTTAAACGGTAAACGAACTTATTTATACAAAATTAATGATATATAAACTTAAAAACGTGAACTGACGACAAATTTTAAGTGAGCGAAGAATAGCAAAATCTCTTTCCTTCAGAAATTTATGAGATTAAAAAAGTGCAATGAAATCATCAGATTCGTGTACATAGACGTGGATATAAAAAATGGTACTCCAACGCGTCGATGGAAACAGTAATCTGATTTAAAAAGTAATCCATTGCATGTGTAATCCGAAGAAAAGCGATTTACAATTTTACTCGCAGGAGCAAATGGTGGGTCAATAGAGGGATGTGATTTGTTATTAGACTCTTCAAATACTGACATTGACTATCACAAAACTATAAATGGTGATATTTTCAAAAACTGGATTGTTAATTATCTTATTCCTGCTTTATTTAATTTTCCAGCAAAATGTGTAGTAAACATGGATAATGCTTCATTTCATTCTGTACAACAAAACAGACCACCTACATTTTCAGCAACAAAATAGATATTACAGAGATAATTAAGCAGCAATCACATCGAATTTGATAAAAAAAAAAAGAAAAAAAAAGACAATTATACTTACAAAATACAGAAGCAACGATAAGACATATGTAGTAGATGAAATAATAAACTAACATAGACATGATTTACTTCGATTACCTCTATTTTGCATTTTTATATTCGGAAAAAAATTCGACAGAAGCTTTAAGACAATGTGTACACCAGACATGTAAAAAAAAATTTGTAGACACAGAAGAAATTATTTTGACTGATTGGACTTATTACATAAAAAACTGTTCACTTGACAACATTTTACCTTTGATACTGGAGGTGAATTGAAAATACATAACGAATAGATCAACGTGACAATAGTTTTAACCAAATCTGTTACTCCAATTTTTGTTGTTTATATGTTTTATTTTAATGTTGTATGTTTCATTTTTTTTACTTTGCTTATTTTACCATTAGTGTATCTGCTTTTCTGCTGAATTATTGCACTGTAGCTATTGAACACATATTAAACGGATTTCTATTATTTGAAGCATAACATTTTGTGGGAATATTTATTTTTGATCTACTTATCAAAATAGCTGAAACCAATTGGTATGTCATAATACCGCACTACCTGGAAAGCCTCACGAAAATGAAGACTTTTTTGTAAATGTTTTTATTATTTGCTTTCATTTAATTAAGTACTATTATTTTGTAAATGCATTCATTATATCTAAATATATATTTTTAAATTGACGATTTTCGTTTTTTGTGAAAGTACTAATTTTTAATGATTTTATGGAGTTGAAATGGAGTACGCAATTATTATTTTATATATTGTCACTAACACTATGATTTTATTGAGGACGTGACAACAGCGCATTTACAACTGAGAATAAGATTAAATATATAGGGCGAAATTCATCACCCTAACAAGGCCTACTTTAATAAAAATAAGCTTTGAATGATGTATATATGATTTAGGTTGTTAGGGATATTCAATTGTTAATTTGTTGATTGGAGACTCGCTCTCTTGCCTGGAAGCCTTTGTAGAAGACGGATGTTAATAAATGTTCTGCAGTAAAATTGGAGTTTTTCCATGAAATATTGAGTTAAAAGAGATCTGAACGAGATAATATTATTATTAAAGTTGAAAAGAAGCAGTACTACGTGTTTGGTAAGGAAGAAAGAATATAAAAAGTAATTTTAAAAGATTGAAAATTCGAGACGAAGAGGCATCGTATCAAGAAGATTATATATCGCTGCAAGGAAGAGAAGTTAACAAGTAGAGAAGAGAAATCCACAAGTTGAGAAGAAAGGTATTTATTTAAGTTGTTGAATTTAGAAGATTTGTCCCAAGAATTGAAGGAGGATCAACATTTAAATCGTTTATAGCAGTACATGGAAGTAAGAAGATTGGTACCATAGATCGAGCCACGTTAAAGGGTATTTTAGCATTTTAAGATTAATAAACTGTGTTTTATTTCTGTCATTGTATCAACTAACTTCATTTTGATTTTAATTTTAAAATAATTTTGCAAATCACTGTCTTTTTAAATATTCAGAATTTCTCATTTCATTTAAGAATGTCATTAAAACTTTTCACAATTTACTAATTAATACTGATTTTAGAATCGAATTTTAAGGTTATGTTATAATTTCATGGTGAAATTCAATAATTTGTGCGTCAGTTCGACCATAAGTGTTAAAAAAAAGGTATTTAAGTTAATTTGAAATTAAAAATTTTATATTTAGAACAAAGTTATAACTAAATTCAATAATTAATTTTTTAAAGTTTTAAACTCTGCCCTGAGATAGGAGTATTGCTGGCTATATAAAAATAATATTCTAAATCATATATAAATTTCATTTACATTAATTAAAAATTTCTCATAAAAAGTTTAAATTCCATAGAAAAAAATTTAATTATAGCATATATACTTATAATAAAATTCATAGCAAGTTATATATATTTGTCCCAAATTACAGAAGAACTGGGAAGTTCCATACACCATCAAGAAAAAGATTAACGATGTTATTTATCGGATCGTGGTCCATCATGATCGGTTGTTGCCTTACCAGGAAAACCACAGTGGAGGTTTGCAGCAGCTCCAACAAGATGGTTTGGATGGCTCAGGGAGTGTGCGGGATCCCGATTTAAAAAATAACATTCCAGGAGGAATAAATTTAAGGAGGGGGCAGTGTAACGAAATATCCGACTAAGGAAAGGACCAATACATAAAAGACTCTTTCTAGGTTATTTCAGAATCTTCTCTCTCTTTCTAGTGTCTACTATTTATGTTTCGCGTTTATTCTAGAATGTTCTTTTGTTTTATATAAGGGGATGTATAGAAACAGAAAAGCCAAAAAAAAAGGAATTTCTGCAAGTCACTTTAATCTGTTTTTACAAACGATACTTCTTCTTTACCTAAATGCGTTGTTTTCTGCTCTACTCACAAGCAAAGAATAACATTAATTAAAAAAAATTGGGCATCAGAACTCACAATTGTGGTAATTACAAAAAATGCAAATTTTTTTAATTTCAATTTTAATGTAGTTTTAATCTTTCCTGCGCTATCCTGATCGGTTTTTTAATGCTTTGACTACATTTTCACCGAAGTTTTTGAGGTGCTTAAGCGAATTGCTGGGGATGTTTGGTAATTATCTAAACTGTGTCCCCCACCCCCTATCGACTTGGGGTTGCAGGGGGTTATAAAGAATAGTCTACTAAACTCGAAAAAAAAAATATTTCAGCCGTCGGTCATTCCTTGTTAAAAAAACTAAAATTGGAACGATACAGATAAGATTAGCATGGCTTCTGCGCAAGGATGCCACGCAAAATCGTAAAGCGCTTCACATTTTTTGATTTTATTATTCAGTTTACTTTTTTATGTATAATTATTCATCTAATCTGCCTTAACAGAAAACTATTACTATAAATAGTATGTCTACTACAACCGTATACACAAAAGTGCATACATATGTTTAAATAATTAAAGTAAATGTATATAAACCTAACAATTCTTTTTAGTGAACAGTAACTTGTGTATTCCGGAAAGGAATATAACTGATTTTCAAAAGACTAAAGAAATTTCGTTTTAATTATTTGAACTGATGGTTTATTTTTAATTAAAAAATTTTACATTATAAGTCGGCTTGTTTGAAAACTTTCCAGATTTAGTAGATTTCCAAATAAAGTTTATAATATGTTAACACACGTAACTCCGTAAATGATAAATTTTCATTTTTTAACTCTCTCTATTTTTTTAACAAGGGATGACCGACGGCTGGAATATTTTTTTTCAAGTTTAGTAGACTATTCTTTATCGCCCCCTACAACCCCAAGTCGATAGGGAATGGGGGATGAATTATGGTTATTGGGTGCTTGTAATCAATATCAAAACTGTAAAATTAAGAGCAAAAGCCTGTTTAAACTAAAATTTTTTCTGTAATCGCCACGTTACCGTAAAAAACGCCTTCAACTCCTCCGCGTGGAATAGTATTGTAAGAAAGATAGAGACGCTGGGAGTTTTACTGTACTTTGTGAATGTAATCCTAGACTTCTTTAGAGATAGGATAAACAGGCTGGGATTCAGAAAAAATATCACCATTACAACTCATGTTAGCATCCCGCAAGGTTTTGTTCTAGGGCCTCTGCTGTGAAATGACTTCTATGATAAAATCTAAGACATAAACTACGGGTTGGCAGTATAAGCAATAGGATTTGCTAATCTACCATTTATTGTAAGAGCCAGTGAAAAACATATGGCTGCCAGCCGCTTAAATAAAGCCATGAGAACGGCCAAGAGCTGGATGAAGTAAAACTCTTTACAGATAGCCCCTGATAAAACCCAAATCATAGTATTTAACGCAAAGAGAGACATTCGAAAACTAAAATTTTACTTGAAAGATATTTATATTTGCCCAATAAGCAATCTAAAATATCTAGTGGTATGGCTAAATAAATGCAGCCATTGCCCTTACATGGAAAAGGCAATTAAAAAAGCGAATGTGGTAGCCGGAAAGATCCAACGTATTCTACCAAACATTGGAGGGCCATTTGGCTGTAAAAGAATCTTACTAAATAAAGTGATGGCGTTTACGCTCCTCTACATTTCTTTATTGTGGCACTCTGCAGTTTAAATTTAAAATTATAAAATCAAACTAGACGGCCCACAACGAAAAATGTTGCTTAGGGTCATATCTGGTTACCAAACGATCTCAACAGCAGCAGAAGGAAGGAAATCAGCATGAACACTCTTGCGTTCTGGCAGCAAAAGTGAAAAAATGAGACAAAAGACGCGTGGACGAGAAGACTAATTAAAGATATTACTGCCTAAAGCGAATGTAAACACAGGGTGCTAATCTACTTCCTTAGCCAATTTCTGAGTGGACATGGTTCGTTTTGTTTCGATACGTACCGTGTGGGAAAAGCTACAGACTAACTGTGCTTGTATAGTGGATAGATAGATACGCCGGAGCATACCTACTTTGTATTCCAGAAATGGCACAGAAAAAGATCGAAAGCAAAAGCATAGATTGAAGTTATGGAAGTAAAACCTGTCCAGCATAAAAAGCACAAAGATCATGACAACTAAAAAAATGAAAAAAAGAAGATATCAGGGTGGACTCTAGGGTGCTTGTACTAATCATGGATTAATTGACCCGGCAACCTTAAAATATCCTCCTTCTAAAAAAAAATATAGAAAAAGCTTAGTAGCAAGGAAGTCAAACGAGGCAACAAAATATGAAAATAATAAAGATTATAACAACGAAGGTAAGCAAGCTCAACACCTTGCATGCTTCCCCATATAGTTGCGTGACTTATACATTCCTTACTAACATGGTAACTCCTAAGCTATTAACACTTTAGTGCATCACTAATCCTATATCATTAAAATATATTTAAAAAAAAAAATAAAAAAAACTATTTGCTGCTTGTCGCTGGTTGAAGCAGTAAAAATTTTATAAAAAAAAGTAAAGACAAAAGAAGGGTATCTGTGGTTATATGTGGAAAAATCGTTACGGAGTTCTACACTACCTGGATAAGGAAGAATAAAATTTAAGTTTATTTTCTTTCTGAGCTTTCGACAACCAGATCGGTTGTCATTTTTAAAAATAAAACTTATATATTTCTTCTTGATGCATTTCTTTTTTTAAATTCTAATTGTTAATTTGTTTTTATAGATACCAGATAAGGATGGAGTAAGGCTCGATGATGACCGCATCTTTAGAGGACTAACGGTCGGCAACCACAAGCTGAACACCAAGCTGTGGACGGTCTTTGGAAAAACCCTAAAGACAAGGAACAAGTCTGGATGTTCTCCATGGATAGAGATTCCGTGGCGGCGCCAAAATCGCAGGACATGCTTAACCACTTTGAGATAGGAAAGATTAAATTTCGTCTAAAGTGAAATGAGCGTCCTGTGAAGCAGAGAAGCCCAGAGTCGGAGGCAGGCTTAACGGCCCACCACGACAATGAGCCGCCCGGAGAAGGAGGACCGCAGCCCCATTTAGCAAAGGTCGCGCCACAAATG
Source organism: Altica lythri (assembly GCA_964028335.1). Lineage (NCBI taxonomy): Eukaryota > Metazoa > Arthropoda > Insecta > Coleoptera > Chrysomelidae > Altica > Altica lythri. The sequence continues at coordinate 74,813,699 of OZ034801.1, read as the reverse complement.
TCGCAGGGAAGAGTGAGTGTCAACCTTTAATGGATATGAAGGTACAGTCAGGGTCCTGCAGGCAAATCTTTAACATACAAAGGCTGCATTGGCCATAGTGTGTCAGAGATTTGAGAAAGAAGGCGTGGCCTAAAACCGCACCATGGTTGGTCTCATCTGTTTCCGTAACATTTATCTTGTGAATTATGGCCATTACCGGTTCTAAACTTCCCATTTCCGTGTCCTTTCGGAGAAGAACTGGATGATCGTTCAAGTTGATAACTCGGATGGGTACCTCTTTGGCGGATCTAACAAGAGTCTTACCCACAAGGAGTCCTTTTCCCAATTCATGGTCATGGTTCTTTGGCTCTATCATGGCTGGGGCACCATCTGGCTCCAGTCCATCCAACCGCGCTGTGACGACACATTCGCAGCTTGCCGGAAGTTCGATATCATCGATTAGCTTAATCGAGGCATTGTCAACTTGTTTTCGGTGCAGGAATATTTCTTCATTACCAGTACGAAGGATACGTTGACGAAGATCCAAATGAAAACCACAGTGGAGCATAACATCCATGCCCAGAACAACATCTTTATCAACGTCAGCCACCAGCACTGAGTGAACAAGAGAGGTTGAACCAAACTGTAGCGTCACCTGTATCTCACCGTAGACTCTAGCAGAATCTCCGGTAGCGGTACGCAGTCTCCAACTGGTAGGCAACATCTTATTTCGCATAATGATGGTTGGTCGGACGATAGTTTTTGTAGCTCCAGTGTCTACCAGCATGCTAATATTCTTCCCATCAATGAGGCCATCCACATATAAGCTGTCCACGTGATGTCGTAGAGTTGCCAATTTAATGGTGTGAGGGACTTCGGGAATGTTTGGGGTCGAAGTCGCCCTCCAGGAGTCGACCCGTTTAAAGTTTTCCTGCTGCTGGGGTACTTGAGCAGGAGATTTTTCTTTATGGGGGCAAGTATTTCTTATATGGCCTAGTTCTCCGCAGTTCCAGCATCTCACTGGGCGCCTTCTTTTTGGAGATAACTTCATAAACCTCTCTACTACCGCTTCAACGTCGCTAACGGAATGAACGGCATGGTCGTAGTTACCGGTGATCTCCCTTAGTCGAGCAACTCCACGTGAGGCCTCCGTTGCCGCCTCAAACTCCAGGGCAATGGTCAAGGCATCCACAAGAGTCTTCGGCCGCGCCAACCGTACAGCGCGCTGCAACTCGACGTCTCGAAGACAATCGGCGAAGGTTTGGACTGCTAGGCACTCCAGGAAATCCTCCGCTGCATTTGAATACGCAAGTCGTACCATTCTTGCTACATCCGCTTCAAATTCCAGGATAGTTTCTCCATTTTTCTGTTTTCGGCTCTTTAACTGCATTCGGTACACCGGTTGTAGATGAGTTTGACCATAACGCATCTCTAGACGATTCACCAATAACTCGAAGTTGTCAGCTTCATCCGGTGTCAATGATTGCAAGACGTCTAAAGCTTCGCCTCGCAGAGCTACGGTTAGGGACAATGCCTTCTCCTGGGATGACCATCCATTAGCTCTGGGCGCTGCGTCGAATTGTTTCAGGTAATTTGGCCAGGAAGTCTTCCCGTCGAAGGTCGGGGGTTTCATCGTCGTTCGTACTTGGGTAGTCTCCCCATTTCCTCGTCGGTCGACGTCTACGTGGCAGGTTTCCGTCCTTTCTACATCTCCGTCGCCGTGGTGGATGGGCTGGTTTCGACGACAAGCTTCGTGTTCTCGTTGAAGCTTTCTTATTTCGGACTGCACTTGCTGGTTGATCTGGTTTTGCTCGTCTCGCAAGTTGGCGACTTGTTGATTTTGTTCGTCTCGCAAGCTGGACACTTGCTGATTTTGTTCGTCTCGCAAGCTGGACACTTGCTGATTTTGTTCGTCACGAAGATGTAATATTTGCTGGGAGAACGAACTGGATAACTCATCTGATATGGTAGACATCCGTCGTGATAGCTCCTCTTGCTGGCTCTTTATCTGACTGGATAGCTTCTCTTGCTGCCGGGAAAGCTGTTGAGTTTGCTCTTCTTGTTGGCTCGTCATTCGTTGCGCCAGCTGGGACATATCTTCGCGCTGGCTGTTTATCTGACTGGACAACTGGGTCAGTTGTTGTGATTGTTCGTCTTGTTGGCTCGTCATTCGTTGCGACAGCTGGGACATATCTTCGCGCTGGCTCTTCATCTGACTGGATAGCTCAGAAATTGCTTTTTGAACCGGGTCATCGAACTCCACAATATCAGGGTCCAAATTATTACTTATGTAGTATTTACGGAGCCTATTCAACAATACAGATTTGGTCCCAGTAGTTTCCAACTCTAATTCTTCGAGCTCTCTTCTGAGCTCAGCCACCAATAGTTCATTTATCTTTTTTCCAGGCATTCTTGTATCTTCACCCCACACCTGACACCAATTTGAAACACTTATGGGGGCTTTTTACACAATTTATTTACAAAATTGTTAAGATACACTGAACTCTGCTGGATAACGTCTAACTACTTGACAATACAATGAACTCTTGTGAACACTTGACTCGAACTGACGTTAACTGCCCATGCATCCCCTTATATACAACATTATTTAATCTAGTCAGTGTGTTTAGAAGTTTCTAGAATTTTCTAGAAACATTATTTAAAATGCTCAGTTGATATTTTTACAAACTTCTAAAAATCAACTGTCAACAACAATCTTTCAAATTAAGATCCCTTCCTTTACAGTTATCCCGTTACAGTATTATGAACTTTATTGCTAAAAATGAATAAGTTTGTTTCAACAGATTTATTTACCATAAATCCATGTTGTTCTGGTACAATATAGGGATTTACGTACATATAAAGTTTGGAATAAATTATTTGTTCTAATAACTTTGCTGGTGCACACATTATTGATATAGCCCTGTAATTTTCAATATTCATTTTATTACCACTTTTATGGATAGGTGTATTAATAGTTGTTTTCCAAAATTCAGGAAATGTTTTTGATTTAATTGCTAAATTGAATATGTGCAACAGCGGAGTTACAAGCCATTCACCACAGCCTTTTAAAATATATGGTGGTATATTGTCAATACCTGCTGATTTCTTTGGTTTCAGTTTTTTAAGTGCTTCGGTTAAATCTTTATCATTAATTATATTCAGGGCAAAAGTATCATTGTTAACATCAATATCTTCATTGTTACAATTTAAATTATACGTAGTTGGATCAGAAGAGTAAACTGATGAGAAAAATTTTGCAAATACTTCTGCAGTTTGTTCAACGGTTACCATTTCACCTTGGTAGATAAAATTACCTGGATTACTAATATTTGTTTTTTTACTTTTTGTGTGGTTCCAAAATGCAATAACATCTGTTTTTATATTTTCCTCCAATTTCATTATGTAATTTCTTTCCTTATTTTTAATTAGCTGTTTAACTTTACTTCTTGCTTGTTTGAATTTCTCATCATAGACTTGTGATACATTTCGAAGTTTTCTATATTTTTTCTTCTCTTTAAGTAGATCCTTAAGTTCTTGCGTTAACCACAAGGGGAATTTATAAGCATTATTTGAGTTAATAAATTTTGGAACACACTGTTCTACTATATTATCCCAAATTTCATAGAAAATTTTTAGCGCATCATTAACATTAGGTTCATTTAAAACTAAATTCCAATTTGCATCCCTTACCTTTTTACTTAATTGATCAAAATTAGCTTTTTTGTAATTATATCTACCTTCATTTATACTGTTTAATTTCTTTTGTTTTTGCACGTTTATCGATATGTTTAATGCAGGATGGTAGATATCCTCTGTAACAAACGGTGTGGGTTCCCTAGTAACATTGCAAATGTTTATATTATTTTCAGAAGTAATAACTAAATCTAACGTCCTACCACTTTCATTAGTGATATCATTAAGTTGTTTGAAAGAATTAAAATCCATGAAATCATAAAAAGTGCTTACTATTTTACCAAAATAAGTAATATTTACACTAACGCCTATATTGAAATCACCAAACACGTATGTTTTATCTAAGTCTAAAACTTTGTCTTGTATAAAATTATTTACCGATTCATATATTTGATTTGAACTGTTTGGAGGTATATAAGCAGCACAAAACGTATATTTTTCACTCCCTACTTTAAAGTGTACAGCTATTGCCTCAAATGTAGTTGAATTTTTAATAGTTTTTAATATCTTGTACTTTTTACTCAATGCTATTAAGACCCCTCCTCCAGTAGTTTTATTGGTAAAATGTAGGTCTCTGTCAGATCTAAATACATTAAATAACCTAGTATCCACTAGTTCCCCATCTCCAACACCTGCCCGCAGCCATGTCTCCACTGCAACAATAGCATCAAAATCATTCTCTAAACATCCTCTAAAAAAATCATTAAGTTTAGTATTTATTCCCCTGCAATTCTGGTAGTAAATATTTATACCAGCTACAAGCATAAATCATGGAAAGTGAGCTTTTTTTTCACCGACATAATATCCTGTCTATTTATACACAAGTGATATAGCATTTATTTTAAATATTTACTTAATTTTAAAAAAGAAATAAGTAATTTATTTTTATATTCTTTCCCAACAAAATTAATAATTTTTATAATGCAAAATAAATTCATATTCTTCCCCAACAAAATTAACATTTTTCATAATGAAATTGTTCACTCTGTACCTATATATTAATGCTTAAAATAAATTCATATTATTTCCCAACAAAATTAACATTTTTAATAATAAAATTGTTTACTCTGTATATTCATAAATGCTAAAAAAATAAATTCGTATGTGTTCCCAACAAAATTAACATTTTTATAATGAAATTGTTTACTCCGTATATTCATTAATGCTAAAAATAAATTCATTACAATAAATAATATTATAAATTTAAATTTTAAGAAGGTAATAGAAAAGAAAATATTCTTATCAATTGCTTTAACCAGTTTTATACTTATTAGAGCAGAAAAGTTGAAATAGATAACAACACTTTTCCACTATTCTTTGCCTGATTCCATATTTATTAATTTTACATCGTTGCCACTCCTATAAAATATTCTTCCGTTTTGGGTCCATACGTTCTTTGCGCCATATTCTTGTACAGCTTTCTTCTGCATCTCGAAACGACTTTTGGTCAAGTACTCATTTAAGAATATCTGCATCCCTTTCAATTTATTTCTTGCCTTATACACTTCATTTCTTTTAATTAATGTTACAAAATTTACAATAATGGTTTTTGGCTTACCTGCGTTATCCATTTTTTTCCCAATACGATATGCATTGTTTAGATCGTATAAGCCACATTTAATTTTTAGAACATCATTAATTAATATAAGTGTTTTTGAAGCTAACTTTCTTCTTTCACCCCCACAATCCTTAAATTGTTTAATCTTGCATATTGACTCAAAGTATCCATTTCGTTTCTTATTTTCACAATTTTAGTTTTGTTTAATTGAATAGCTATTTCCATGGTTGCAAATTTGTCCAACGCATTGTTTATTTTAGTGTCAATTTGATCGAATTTTTTACCAAATTTTTCAAGTTGATCCTCCATTTTTGTCATAAATTTTTGAGCAAACTTGCTTACTGCAGCCTCCAGCGCACTATCATCCAGTGAGCTGAAATTACTTCTTGTAGTTTTGTTCATACCTGCATGCAAGTTAATTCTGGCAACACTGTCAGCTTAAAAGACACTGCAACTTATTCAAATTTTTGTAACTGATTGCAACTTGCACTATAGTTTGATAGCACTAGGACGTATTTGTTTAACTATATTTTCAATAATTTACAATTATATTGAAATATATCACTTAAAAACTATCAACAATTGTCGGAGCTCACCAATCGATGTTTACTGTAGCATAGCGGTCGAAATAATTCATATGTCAACCTAACGCATAGGATCGTAGTGTCCAAGTTAGGTAAGGCGTCCATTGAGGCAACAGTGGGAAAGGGCTGTCCGCAGGGACAGGTACTGTCGCCTCTGCTGTGGTCAGCACTTGTGGATGACCTTCTTAAGAAACTCCTCAATGAAGGCCTGCACTGCCTAGGTTTTGCAGATGATATGGCCATAATCATTCGAAAAAAGTTTCTGGGCACAGCCTCAGAGCGGATGCAGTCCGAAATGAATGTGGTGTACAAGTGGTGCAAGGATGAAGGCCTAACAGTCAATCCACAAAAAGCATCAGTTGTCCCTTTCACTAATAAAAGAGCGTTGCAAGGCTTAAAACCAATAACGCTCAATAACGTGATGGTTCCACTCAACCTGCCACCATTGCACATTTACATTTAGGGCGAGGCTATGGCAACTGCTCACAGGTTGCTACCAGGCCAGGCCTCCATTACCTTATTAAAAAAAAAGCAAGCAGAGTTATACGATAGGGTTAAGGCGGATCAAATAATGAGCATGCCTCAGGACAGGATAGTCCCCAGGTATAACTTTGTGAGAAACTTTTGAGTAGAAATACTGGAAAGGAACTTATGAAACAATGACCACCCAATCAAAGGGGTGTCAATCTAGTATACCGATGGCTCAAAGACTGAAAAAGGCACAGGGTCAGGTATATACAGTAAAGGACACAGGATAAAAGTCCAACTAAGTCCAGCTGCGTCTGCCACAGTGTTTCAGGCTGAAGTAATGGCCATTAAACACTGTGCAACGGAGATCGTAAGTCAGGGTATAAAAGGTAAAACCGTAGTTATATATTTGGAGAGCCAAGCAGCTCTAAAGGCGATAGTCTCGGCACAAATAAGATCACAGCTTGTGTGGGACTGCGTTGGGGCCCTGACACATGCCGCAAGTCAAAATTCTCTGACACGGTCATGGATACCAGGACACTCAGGGTTTCGAGGCAATGAGAAGGCTGATGAATTGGCCCGTGCGGAAGCTAATACCCCAATGATTGTCTCGGAACCAGCTTGAAAAAATGTTTGGTAAAAAGCTCTGTTCTACGTGTAGCTCTATAAACTAATAAACCGCAAAAAAATTATGTACATTTATGTGATTGGTAATTTTTTAAATAAAAATAACGACAATAAATGTTTATTGTTTATTACAATAACTAGATTGGTTAGTTAATAAAGGAGTAATACATAAAATAAGGTTAATATCTTAATTAGTCATAAACCAACAATAAATAATACAATGTATAATGAGTACAAAACTTATTCAGCTTTCCTTTCCTAACTGGTGATAGTTCTCCAAATACATATTTTTGACATTTTGTCAGGGACTAATTTTTCAATTAGTTTAATTATTTAAATTCTTAATAAAATAGGTACTAACCGTGTTACTTTCAAAATTTTTAGAGTTCAGCTAAATGTCATTCGGGAATATAACCAAGTTTGATCTTTTATTTCTCAATAATTTCAATTTATTACGTTCCTAAAGCTTTATTATATCCAATCTTCGTTCAAACTTCATCGGAATTACTATTTTTGGTACATTTTAGAATTATTATTATTATGACAAGCTGAATATTTTAATATGTAAACAGTCGGTTATGTCTATTTCTACTTCTTTTTTCTTTCCGCTATACCCGATCTTCCGTAAAGGCAGCGTTCATTTAAACTGACAATAGAATAGTAAGAGGCCTTCCGGCAGTTACCTTGTGCCTATGCGTGAGACTTTCTTTCACTTCCTGGTCAGCTTTCTTGTAATAAAGTGCTAATTGTGTTTATTGAAGGGATTTTGTCGGCTTAGATTTTAAATCATGAGACATCCATGGCACTAAATTGTGGATATTAAAATCATACCCTTATTTCCAACTGGGCCATTGTGTTAATCCACGTTTGGTTATTATTTGGTTGGTTTTTCTCCGTGTCTAGTTGGAAAATACCACGTGTGGGATTTTTACAAGATTCCCGTCGATTCAACATCGGTACATTATAAGGCGTCTTTTGGGATTTTTAAAGAAATCATCGTCCCGGACAACTGAGCGTCCTCGAGGTAGAATACCCGTTTTCCACCTAGGGTCCTTGGTACTGGTTTAATTCTTTGGCGAAGGCTTATTACCTGGTTACTGGGTTATTACCTTGGTATTGGCTAAACATTTGTTGGTGTTAGCAGTATTATATTTTGGAACTGTCCTGGTTCTGATCAGGAACCAAACAGCGTTGGATTTTGGAGATTGAAAGCTACCATCGCCAGTACAGATAAGCTATAAGCCTTTGTATATTGTAAAATTATATTTTGGAATTGTTGTTAATAACTTAGTTTTAAGTCGTGCATGTGATCACACTGAGATTTATTATTATTTTAATGATTTTAATATTAAAGCGCTAGTGTAACTTGAAGTTTATAATTTACGTCGACCTTAAACGTTTGTTCTTTTTTATTAAAGGAGGGTCTAGTTTTGAAATTGAATTGTTTTATTTAGCTTACTTTATTTCATTTCGTGGGATTGTGTAAGAGTTGTTAGTGCCTATTAAATCTAGGGGTTTTCGGCTTGTACCGTCGAAGTCGGTGGCGCGGCTCACTTGTGTATCATCCCTCTACGGCTGAGCTCGGGCATAATTTGCCAGTAGAGTGACCAATAACAACCCTCGCGCAATTCGTTTGTTATTGAAATTGGATTCTTTGTTTTTCCTTTTTCTTGAAAGAGCCTTGGTGGTTTAACTAAGGGAAAAACCGTGGCAATTTATATTTACATTGAAAATATGTCCTTACATGTCTCTATTTTTTCTTTCAAGATGATTAATCAACAATTTAAAATTCTCTTTGACGGTATACTTTTTTTTATATAACATCACAGAAAAAGTCTAGAAAAGACATGGGAACTGTTTGTAGCTTACCTTATCGTTAAAAGTCTGAACGAAAAAATTCAAAATATTTTTGTTAAAATGACAGGGGCTTTACCATGTTGTTACTATATTTCTGTATGTTTATTTAATGATATTTTATTAAGAAATTTAACCAACCGATTATTTAGAAACTGTAGCTTTATGTGCTATCTAAAAAAGAATGGTCCAATAATTCTGGTTTAGTAAATTTTACACTAAACATTGGTTATAAATCAATATTAATTTCTAGTTTCGACATCAAAATAAGGGTAAAAATCGCTTCACCGGCAATTTTGTCATTTTATTAAATTTTACATCATCGGAAAATATGCCTAAAACTTTTGCTCAATTTTTTTTATGAAATAAAGAGTAAATTAGAGTTTGTGGAGCTTAAATTTATTTGACTTTAAAATTATAGCAATTAATTTTTTTAAAGTAAATAATGTGGATTTAAATAAGTTTTTGCTTCTTAAAAACAATTTTAATAAGTGTTTTGTTCCGCACCCTTCACTAAAATTAATAAGTATTGTACTTTAAATCGTAATTTTGATTTCACCTGTATTTTATTGAATTCATTGAAGAATTAATATTTTATAATGAATTTACAAATCATGCAAGGCGTTCTGGGTGTTTTTATCTGTAATACTTATTTTAGTAAAATGAAGGATAAGATTTTTCGAATTTGGTATAAAGTTTTTTGATAATAAGTAATAAAAGTAAGACTAGCTATTCAAAGCGTAATCCGTAAAATTGTTGTTTTTTTGATTTTAGAGAACAAAAACTTTTTTGGTAGAAAAAGTTGTGATTTTAAAACAAAGTATTTATTTACATCTTTTTAATAACTGTGTTAGAGGGCGCCATTTGACATAACAATTTTTTTAATTTGCTCCAATAATTTAAATCATGCGGTTTGTTTGATATCATAAGAGAATTCTTTTAGCTTTTAATGATGTTCCCAAAATTATACCATAACGCGAAAAATTTTACATTGTTGTATTTGACTTTTGATTACACCATCTCGTGGTAAATTGCACAATTTAAAAATAATCGCCAAAATCTTCTCATGTTCGCTTTTATACCATTTTTTTTCTGAACTGTCTAGGTCCAATAGTTTCTAAGCTATGACCGCTAGCCAGACTTAATTAAATGTCCTGTATATATAATTCGGATTTTTCTTAGCTAATTTTTCAGTTATAATTTAATGTCGTTTGTGCATTATCTACCTAGCGTTTTATTGTCATTTAATTTAATCGTGATAACTTTCAAGCGCTTGTGAAACTTTTAATTACTTTTTAATTTAAGAACAACATGCTATACGCAATCACTTGAAATTTTAATCAAAGATAATTAAAAACAGAAAGAAAAACGTAGTAATAGAATTTTGTTGCGATATTAAAATGTTTGCAATAAATATAACTTTCTTGTTTTTTTTTACAAATTTAAAAATGCTATAATCACTATATAGTCCATTTCATCGTTTTTGGCCGATTTGATATTAGAAACTACTGAAATAAGATTAAACTGTCATCCAAGTTACCAATGGCGGACAGTTTTTTTTCTTAATTAGGTCGCAAGTTTCTGAAACTATCAGTGTGATTTGACATCTACAAAAATATGACATTAATAATTATTAAATTCAACCCTTCAACAACGAGCCGTATATGACGGTTACTAGGAATGTGAATTAAGTCAAGACTTCCGTATTGAATACTTTTTATCTACCGGTGAAACAAGACGCAGTTACGTAAGTGTTGTATTAAAAAACAAACGTCCTCATTTAAATTTCTAACTTGCGTGTATCTGAGAGAGATGTAACTCTAAATTTACTTCGAGTATGATTTCTGTCATCGGCCAAAATCCGTGAAATGGACTACTTTAATCAAAGACACATTGTTAATAATTATTATTGATGTACATATTATTTGTTGGCTTCTTGAAACAATTTCCAATTTAGACTTAATCAGACAAATTAAAAACCTTTCCCGTTAGAGAATTGTTTTCGAAACAATATTGGATGAGGCTGGAAATGGTTTTATCGGTTTTCAAAACATTCGCTTTGCCAATTAGTTAAACAATATTGAATCTCGCAATGTCGAAGAGTTTATTTATTAAACGGTTAAGAATTAAAAATGAAACCTATAAAAACCGGGTTATTTTAAATAGATAAGGTTATTAGAACAGATTAATAGTGTTTAAAGAATGGTAAGGTAATAAATACTGGTTACTTAGTATGACGATACCTTACTTCAGTTTATTTTAGTTAACCCAGTTTACTTTGATAAATTTGAAGAAAAATACACTTCTTTTTTAACCGACTTCAAAAAAGGAGAAGGTTATCAATTCAACCATATATTTTTTATGGATGTTACCGAATATCTCCGTTATTTATAATCCGATTTGAAAAATTCTTTTTGCATTCAAAAGAGTAGAGTTTCCCATTGGTCCCGTAGAAATTTGGTTAAGGTCTGGTCATCAATGTGAAAGATATTCCAGGAAATACCACAAAAATTAACAGAATCAGCTCGGCAATTAAGAATGATGTATAACATAAAAACATAATAATTGGCGCGTTACTGTCCCACTATAAACAATTTAAAACAAGAGGGGGTTCTTAATTCGACCATTGTTTTTTTATGTTACCGAATATCTCTGGTATTTATAAACCGATTTAAAAAAAATCGTTTAGCATTTAAAAGAATAGAGTGTTCGTGTGATCCCATAGAAATTTAATTAAGGTCTGGTCATCAATGTGAAAGATATTCCAAGAAACACCACAAAAATCAATAAAAAAAGCTCTGCAGTTAAGTTTATATGTTAATAAAGATGTAAAACCTAAAAACATAATAACTAGCCCGTTACTGTCCCACTCTTAAGCCAAAGACCTCTTCTCACAAGGAGAAGGAATGAGCATTTCATCAATTGTCTTGCTCACTGCGTGTTGGTGATTTCATACAATTAAGTCCACGTTTCATCACGATGTTTTCCACGTGCTTCGTGTTTCTAGGTGTTAGACAATTCACTTATGACTCCAAAAAGTCACATTGGTACAAGTCGAGATGGCTGGGGATTGAACTCAGTAGGTACCTCTTGCACGGTATTTGGCAGGTTTTAAAAATAGTTACATCATGAATCAAATAACAACTAAAAATGATAAAATAAAAACTTTGTTTTAAATTAAACCTCCTTCAATAAAAATGCACCAAAAAGCCAGAAATGAAATCTTTATTTCTTAAAAAAATTAGAAACAACTAGGCATCTGATTTTGATTTCCTTGAAGTCGGCTCCAATGGCAAATTACCCTCTATTTTAATCTTAGCTATTAAATCTAGATTTTGAATGTTAGTAACTTAAATCGTTTACAAAGATATAAACCATTGGGGCCGACTTCAAGGAAATTGAAATCAGATGCCTAGTTGTTTCTAATTTTTTTAAGAAATAAAGATTTTATTTCTGGCTTTTTGGGGCGTTTTTTTTTTGAAGAAGGTTTAATTTTTTTAAAAAAAAGTTTTTATTTATATTATTCCTGTAACGCTAAATAGCTATTCAATTATCAAATTGATCTTGTCTTTTTCTGTTTTTTACCTAAACATAAAAAAAAATTATTTTCATTTTATATGGGTTTTTGTAGTGTAGAGACCCTTTAAATTTTATTAAAAATAAACCAAAGAAAACACGAAGTCTAGTACCACACAAAATAATTTATTATCAAAAAAGTGTAACTGACAACTAGTTTCGACCTCTATGGGTCATCATCAGGTCTAAAACAATATGAAACAGGTAATAAATATGTAATTAATAGTAGAAAAAGTTAAACAACTTACCAATAACAAATGTCAAATTTATAAAATTTATATAATTTATAAATCCATGGAAAAACAGATTAAGTAGAAAAAAGGTTCCAGACACATCCAAATAAATGCGGAAATACAAAAGGTGTGTAATTGAGCAGATTACCGGTAATAGGTCAAGATATGATACGTAGTCAGTAAAATTCTTTGTGGTGGTACAAAAAACAGAATGTTAAAATATGTACTATTAATTTAAACACAAATTGAAACATTGAACTAAGTAACGACATCACCATTAACTAGGGTGGTGGAAAAACCACATGAAAGAGGAAGATGAACTTATTATGAAACACTAGAATGCCGGGAAATGAAAAGAGGTGACACAAAAAGGCCAGATGATCACCGGCAGATAAGTGCAAAAGGTGTGAATTTAAGAGATAACTTAAAGAATTATGGTCACAAATAGATATGAAATGCGGTGGAGGGTAAGTTCCAATAAGAGAGTTGATGTTATAACTTCTGAGATGTGGAAGTGTTATGTAGTAGCAAGAAGTAACATACCAGCAAAGTGAACAGGTCTGGTGCTTAATAGACTGGAACAAAACGTAAGTAAGTAGACACATATCCAGAAAGGTAACCATAATGTAGCACGTTGTTAATGCCTCCGTAATCATACAATGTTTCAAATATCAACGAGACGAAATCCATAACAGTACACAAAACAATAATACTAATAGTACAAAGTTCGAAGGAAACACCCGGTGTTGAAAAATGTAATTCAAATTAAGAAGTTGAAAAACATATAGTGTGTTAACAATGGTAGATAACAACTTTAACTATTATAAAATCAGGGAAACAGAAAGACTACTGAGCATGTGTGGAAACAAATTAGCGGAAATCAATGCGAGAGAGTGACATTTAAATGAAGTTGACATGGAACCATAAATACAGTGATGAATAAATTTTTTTTTTTTTTTTAAATAGTTATAGTAAAATTACACAAATTAAATTATAGTAATATGGTAAACGTAAACATAAACATTAGATTTTTCTTTGGTTTATTACCAATTTGACCACATTTGAGATATGGATGATATTCTCCGTTTTTATTAAAAATATAAATAAATAGGCAGGCCTATTTTTCCAAATAAAACATGTTTAATATCGATAAACAGTAATGTACCACTTACCAAAATTATATATATATTTGGTTACTTCTCTATCTTTCTATCTTTTGTTAATAAAAGTTCGAATTTTGCAAACAGTAATTTTTAAATTAGTTTTATTCTTTTTTAACAACGAATATCTTTTAGTAACAGTTCTCGGAAGCCAATAATTAAATATTGACAACCGGTTTTTAAGCACAGTAAAGCCTGTATAGATTAGAAAAGATTTAACCCTTGTCATTATTTTGGAATAAAATTAACATATTTGTTTGGTGACCTAAAACAATCCAATTTAAACGATTTTCCAAATTACACAGAATAATCCTGTGTGTTGTCAGATTTCTTTAAAGCCCTATATCAAGGTCAACGCCTTTTATTAGACAATATTAATTCTATGTATTTTAATGTGTAGTAGTGTGCTTTTGCAATTTTTGTTTTATGTCCTTTAGGCTGATTCGGTTTCCGGATCAGGAATTCAGATTAGGAATTCCGTGTGCCTAGCGCAAACATTCGTTTTTTTGTATTAGGAATTTATACTGTCAGTTCGAATAGCGACTTTTCTGTGAAGGGATAAATGGACGACGACGATGAATTGATTGCTATTTAACTTTTACTGGCGCTAGATATTAAGAAGAAGAGGAAACGACGTTATTAAGTATTTTTTCCCGTTCTTACGACCCAAACGCACGGAACGAATTCCGAAACGAACGTCGGGTTTTTTTCCGTTCGGAAATAGTTAGGACGTGTGCGCTTTGTAAACATTTTGTATGTAAATAAAGCATTCAGGTTTCAGAATCTGAATTCCTGATCCGGAAACCGAATCAGGAAACCGAGCGTTTGCGCCGAGCCTAATAGTGCAATTTTGCTGTTAGAAAATATTGTAACGGGATAACCGTAACGGAAATTGTGTAGAAGTCCCCATAAGTGTTTCAAATTGGTGTCAGGTGTGGGGTGAAGATACAAGAATGCCTGGAAAAACGATAAATAAACTATTGGTGGCTGAGCTCAGAAGAGAGCTTGAAGAAGTAGAGTTGGAAACTACTGAGAGCAAATCCGTATTGTTGAGAAGGCTCCGTGAATACTACGTAAATAATAATTTGGACCCTGACGCTGTGGAGTTCGAAGACCCGGTTCAAAAAGCAATTTCCCGACTACAAGAAAAACAAACTCAACAACTTTCCCGACTACAAGAAGAACAAACTCAACAACTTTCCCGGCTGCACGAGGAGCTATTAGGACAAATGACGAGCCAACAAGAAGATCAAACTCAACAACTCTCCCGGCTGCAAGAGGAGATATCAGGACGAATGACGAGCCAGCAAGAGGAGCTATCCAGTCAGATGAAGAGCCAGCAAGAGAAGCTTTTCAGTCAGATGAAGAGCCAGCGCGAAGATATGTCCCAGCTATCACAACGGATGTCTACCCTACCAGAAAAGTTATCCAGTTCCTTCTCCCAGCAAATATCGCATTTGCGCACTGAAATGTACACTCTTCGTGACGAACAAAATCAGCAAGTGTCCAGCTTGCGAGACGAACAAAATCAGCAAGTGTCCAACTTGCGAGACGAGCAAAACCAGATCAACCAGCAAATGCAGTCCGAAATAAGGAAGCTTCAACGAGAACTGGAAGCTTGTCGCCGAAACCAAATCATTCACCACGGCGACGGAAATGCAGAAACGATGGAAACCGGCCACATAGACGTCGAACGACGAGGAAACGAAGAGGCGGCCAAGATACAAATGACGATAAAACCCCCGACCTTCGACGGGATGACTTCCTGGTCAAATTACCTAAAACAATTTGACGCAGTAGCCAGAGCAAATGGATGGTCACCCCAGGAGAAGGCATTGTTCCTAACCATGGCTCTGCGAGGCGAGGCTTTAGACGTCCTGCATGTATTGACACCGGATGAGGTTGACAATTTCGAGCTATTGGTGAATCGTCTAGAGAAATGAAAAAAATGAAAAAACTATCCAGGAGTTCAAAGCTGAAGTGGAAAAAATGGTACGGTTTGCGTATCCAAATGCAGCGGAAGACTTTCTGGAGTGCCTGGTGATCCAAACCTTTACCGATGGTCTTCGAGACGCCGAGTTGCAACGGGCTGTACGGTTGGCGAGGCCGAGATCTCTTGTAAACGCCTTGACCATTGCCCTGGAGATCGATACGGCGACGGAGGCCTCACATGCAGCTGCTCGACTAATGGAAGACACTGGTAACTTCGACCATGCCGTTTATGCCGTCAGCGAAGTCGAAGCGGTAGTGGAGAGGTTAATGAAGTTTTCTTTAAAAAGAAGGCGCCCAATGAGGTGCTGGAACTGCGGAGAACTAGGCCACATAAGAAATACTTGCCCTCATTGTACCCGAGTGGAGCAGAACGAGGAAAAACTTGCCTTAGTTAAGGTTGTGCAAGAAGACGGGAGCTCTATGCTGGAGGAGCAACAATAAAATAATCCCGTTCTGAAAAAGATTCGAGAATGGAAGAGAATGGACCGTCGTCCGTTGTGGAGAGAGATATCCTCATCCTCTTCTGTTTTAAAAGCATACTGGTCCCAATGGAACTCTTTAATTTTGGACGGTGGGCTCGTTAAAAGACTTGTAGAAAATTCCGAGGGCACAGAAACAAGGAAACAAATAGTGGTCCCAAGAAATGCAGTTTGTTGGGTTGGTCCCTAAACTGAAAACGCCATCTCCTACTGTCGAAATATTGACAGCACATATTGTCAAAGGTAAAATTTTTAAAGATGGAAATATTTAATAAACAATGCCAAAAAAATAAGTATAGAAATACACAACATCATTAAATCGTCTGGTATGTTTAAGAAACAAAGCAAGAGATGCGAAAATGCTTATTTAAATTAATTGGCTAAGATCTTTAACCGTAAGTATAATCCGTTCACTTTTTATTCCAATCTCAGTAGGCTCTGTTAGTAATATGAATTTCGCCCTGTATAATACACGTCTGAGTTTACTGTTCTGTGGTCTTGTTAATTGTAAGTACGATGTTGTCACGTCTTCAATAAAAATATGTGTATTCAGTACAAATATCTTAAGTAATTAAATTTGCAAACCAAATTTAGAACTTGCAGGAAATAAGTCAATATATTTAATATTAAATTGAATACTAAAGTAGATATGTCAGTTTTCGCTGCAAGTAGTATTAATATCCAACAATGGTCTATTTGAATTCACATGAATTTTGACTGATAACTCAAAATAACACATTCCTTTACACAGAACAGATCCCTGTTTATAGTCAATTATTATTTTATTGGTCTATAACAAAAAATATACTTTTATATTTACATTTTATTACAAGTAAATAAGTACAATTCAAAATATAGCACATATACATATATTAACTAAAAACGTTTAATACAACTTTTAATTTAATCAAGCAAAAGTAAAAATAAGCACAATTTACAAAAAGAACTTTTTATAATAGAAAGTTTTTTACTGATTTATAGGTCATATTTTGTGTCATCTCAACAATGCACAGCATCCCTGACATTGTAAAAAGATTAAGTCATACAACGCTGTGATTGATCATAGAGAAGATTGTTTCCTTGTTAACAAAATCAAGGGTAGTTGTATCTAAAAACTTTCTAAAACAGTTTATTTTATTACCAGTTAAAATAATAATTACTGTTTTCACATGTATAAACAAAAAAAAAAGAAAAAAAACTTCTCTCTCGCGAGTTCGATCCTATTACAATAACCCAACAGAATTGTCACAATCTACCGCTTCACCCCTTATCCAAATAGGCCACCGCAAACTTATATGAAGTCTTTCAAAATGATAATATGTATAGTCCATTTCATCGTTTTTGCCGATTTGATATTAGAAACCACTGAAATAAGATTAAACTGTCATCCAAGTTACCAATGGCGGACAGTTTTTTTTTTCTAAATTAGGTCGTAAGTTTCTGAAACTATCAGTGTGGTTTAACATCTACAAAAATATTACATTAATAATTATTAAATTCAACCCTTCAACAACGAGCCGTACATGACGCTTACTAGGAATGTGAATTAAGTCAAGACTTCCGTATTGAATACTTTTTATCTACCGGTGAAACAAGATGCAGTTACGTAAGTGTTGTATTAAAAAACAAACGTCCTCATTTAAATTTTTTACTTGCCTGTATCTGAGAGAGATGTAACTCTAAATTTACTTCGAGTATGATTTCTGTCATCGGCCAAAATCCGTGAAATGGACTATATACATATTTAATTTAATAACAATTCAGTATAAATTTCGAAATCTGTGTATATGCCTAAACACACTTGAAACATGCATTGTCATCCAGTTCTTAGCTATCCTGAAAATTTCAGAGCTCTAGGTAGTCGGGAAATAGGTTTAAATTCGATTGCAAATTCCACGGAATGACACAGAGACACAGAACACGGCGAAAATATAAAAAACTTTCTAAAAAACATATGTACAAATGTATAATAAAACTTTTTTGTACAACTGTCATTAAAAGTGACACTTTTAATGATAGCAAACAATGTTAAAAACGATTGTTTACATAGCAGCGTGTTAAAAATACTTTTAACACGTTGCCATGTAAACAAGTTTACTTTTAACACGGTTTAGTTTACTTTTAACACGGTTTGGTTTATTGTCATTGCAAATTCGCTCGTTTCATTATCAAAATAGGGAAGTTGTACAAAAAACATTGTATGGTATTTGTGTTAAAAGTGATTTTATTTTGTTCGTGAAATTGTTCAATTCGCTCCGCTTATTTCACAAACGTTTTCACTCACAAAATAAAACCTCACTTTTAACACTCATATCATAAATAACTATTAAATTATTCAAGTAGTGGTAAAAAAATTATTTAATCATTTTTGAGTTTGACATAAAAACACAGTACTCAAATTTTATATCCATCTTTTTTAAAATCTACTATTTTACATCCAAATGGCATCGTAGATTATTGTAATAGTGGCTGTAGGGTAATAAAATTTCACATCCAATGGGTTAATTAAGGAAACTACTCCAGTACAAATTTGATTTTCCTGGTCCGCCTCAAATGGAGTCGCTGTTGACTTATATATGCAGATGTTTAAATAATGTTCTTTATAACAGAAATTCTTTAGAAATTTTTCAAACCGATACAATAAAAAAATATTTTAATAAATTACATAAAAGCAAATAACAACAAATCCAGATGCAGATTTAGATGTAACGTGTAAATGTTGTCGGTGTATTTGTATGATCAATCCTCTTCCATTATTTCACTGGAAGAATCAGAGTCACTATCAAATCCAAAATCGGAATCGTCAGAATCTGATTCCTCCAATGAAATAATTAAAGGATGAATATTGTCATGTAAGCAGTTTCCCATGTAAGTAGTCCAATATGCCAAAATAAGTTCGTCTGTATATCTACAAAAATTTCGCCACATGTCTGGTGTACATTTAGTCAATGCTTCTGTCCACGTTTCTTAACTCTATCCTGGTCAAGATAAGTAGATGTTATATGTTTGTTATAATATGTCTTAGTAAACCCCTATGCTAGTTCTATTGGATTGTAATGACAATGGTATGGTGGTAGTCGAAGTACTTCATGTCCTCGTTGTTTTAAAATTTCATCCACTACATATATCTTTTTGTCAGTTTTATAAGGTAAGATTATTAAATACAGTTGTTCTTTGTCATTTTTGTCCATGACCACCACACATTTTTCTTGAAATACACATAGAGCAGGAATGTGTTGATTAACAACCCAGTTTTTAAAAAGGTCACTATTCATACTTTTATGATAGTCAAAGTCTGTATTCGAAGACTCTAGTAACAAGTCACATCCTCCCAAAAATCATCCAGTGTCGTGTGAGCGTGTAAAATAGTAAATCGCTTTCTTTCGGATTTTACACGAGCTAGATTACTTTTCAGGTCAGAATCGTATACACACTGACGCACTGAGCTACCATTTTGATAGATCCATGTTTCATCTAGGTACAGGAATGTAACTCTCTCAGTAAGATTGTTTAGTTGTTTATATTTCCGAATGAAAGTGATTTTACTTATTTTAACGTGTCGTTGTTCACATAAAATATGTCGTCCATTTACTTTTTTAAATTTGTATCCCATTAATTTTATAAGTTTGTATAGTGTAGTGTGTCCCCTTTTAAAATCAAAATTCTGTTTCGCATCATAGCATCAGTCCAAAGTAAAATGTTCATTTTTAGAATGGTAGATCCAGATCTGTCGCTGAGGGTCTTTTTTAAAATAAACTTCTCAAATGTATCAGTTTTACTTCCTTTATCTGCGACTTTCTCATTATTTTTCAATTCATAATAATTCTCCATATTTTCCAAACACTAATCTAAAAAAAATTAAGCATTTAGAATGTTTGTCAAATTAATTAGTTTAAAAAAATGTACCTCAGTTACACAAAGGTAGATATGAGATTTAAAAATATTTAACAAAATTTTGAATTAAATTATAGTTACAAAATGTTTAATTTAGGAATGTGAAATCTGACAACGTTGTTTATAACTTATTATGATATCTGTCAAAAACGGTTATGTATTATGTTAATGATATAAATTTTATTTACCCACGACTCATAAGTAAATTGCGTATTTTTTAACCTATAACTCTGTCAGTAAGTGTCAAATTATTGAGTAGTTGTGTTATAGTTTCATTTACTAAACAAGTGGAGTAAGTAAATACCTAGAAACCTGTATTATTATGTTGGTTACCTACAGTTTTCATTAAATTAAACTAACATTTGTCATTTTAGTTTTATACAAAAGCATTTGGTAAGTCGTGGGTAAAGCATAGTACTTAACTCGAGGAACAAATTGCATATTTAGCTCGTTTCTTTAGCCCCTTCGCTCGCAAGCTCGCTCATGGGCCAAACACACTCGCTGTAATATGCAATTTACTCCACTCGTAAAGTAATATACTATTAAAAAGTGATACATATTTATAAAATCATTACAAAAACCTCTTTCAATTAATCTAATGCAAAATATATAACTTTATGTTAGCTGTCACAAACTAGGATTCATTTAAAAGAAATAGCAAAATGGTAGGCACTTAAAGATCTGAGCCACTTTCGCTGCTGTTGCTTTATTTCTTAAACATACCATAACATTTATTGATGTTGTTATGTAGTTCTATACTGATTTTTTTGGCATTACTTATTGAATATTTCTATATTTAAAAGTTTTAACCATGGAGACTAGACAAGGAGTACGGACTCCATGTATGCAAATAGGGCTATCAAAATAAGAGGGCGCTGGTGTTCCATTTGTACCAAAATGGCGACCAATGAGTGCGTAGTTTAAAATAAAATAAATAATTTTTAATTATTTCATTATTAATTTATTTACACAATGAAAAAAATAGTTCGATCTATCAGATATAAAAAATAAAAACCAATATAATAATTTACGATTATTTAATTGTCTATATTCATACCGGTACAAAAGGAAAACTAGCGACGCTAGTGGTGAAAAAAGTAAACCTAATATGTACGATACCGTGGACAGATTTTGGCAATTCCTCCGGTCGAGTGCGTACTCCTTGTCTAGTCTCCATGGTTTTAACCTTTGATAATATATGAGCTGTCAATATTTCGACAGTCGGACAGGACGTTTTCAGTTTAGGTACCAACCAGGTACCAACCCAACAAAATGAAGTGCCAATCCAAAAAATAAAATGCATAGTCTACTGAGATTGAAATAAGAAGTGAATGGATAATAGGTACTATTATTGCTATTTCTTTTAAATTAATCGTAGTTCGTGATACTAACAAACAACAGCTAACATAAAGTTATATATTTTGCATTAGATTAATTAAAAGAGGCTTTTGTAATAAATTTATAAATATGTATCACTTTTTTAAACAAAATTTATATTATTTACATAATACATAACCTTTTTGGACAGATATTATAATAAATTATATACAATTTTGTCAGATTTCAAATTTCAAACTTATACATTGTTGTAACTAAAATTTAATTCAAAATTTTGTTAAATATTTTTAAATCTCTTAACTACCTTTTTGTAACTGAGGTATATTTTCTGAAACTAATTAATATGACAAACATTCTAAATGCTTAATATTTTTAGATTAGTGTTTGGAAAATACGGAGAATTATTAAAAAAGGATTGAAAAATAATGAGAAAGTCGCAGATAAAGGAAGTAAAACTAATATATTTGAGAAGTTCAAAAAAAGACTAACAGCGACAGATTTGGATGTACCATTCTAAAAATGAACATTTTACTTCAGACAAACTTTTGACGGATGCTAAACAAAATTGTTCGGTTGAAAGAAGACAAATACATCTTTGAAAACCGCATTCAAATAGGATCAGAAGTTTTCATGTGCTGCGCGCACAAACATATACATTTCTACAGTTTTATTATATGTATAGATTATTGGTTTAATTGCTTAACCGCAATAAAAAGACACCTAATTGAACATTCAAAATACAATATTACATCCAATATATAAAATTAAAAAAAGAATATTGTAAATAATTATTTATTTCCAAAATTTAAAGCAACAATAAATAAAATCAAATAGAAGAAAACTAAAAAAATGTTAAATCTAAGCATACGGTAACTATTTAATTAACGATTATATGCTGATTTAGAAATATGTCTATTTAATTTGGTTTGTATAAATAAAAAATATTAAAAAAATCATATTTTTTAATTAATTTTGTAGATTTTAGTAATTCTATTAAACTTCTGACCGTGAAATATCTATATATATAAAACTCAAAGGTGACTGACTGACTGACTGACTGATTGACTGTCTGACTAATATAGTGATCTATCAACGCAGAGCCCAAACCGCTGGACGGATGGGGCTGAAATTTGGCATGCAGGTAGATGTTATAACGTAGGCATCCGCTAAGAAAGGATTTTGATTAATTCCACCCCCAACGGGATAAAATAGGGATGAAAGTTTGTATGATCTATCAACGCACAGCTCAAACCGCTGGACGGACGGGGCTAAAATTTGGCATGCAGGTAGATGTTATGACGTAGGCATGCGCTAAGAAAGGATTTTGATTAATTTCACCCCCAAGGGCATAAATAGGGGATGAAAGTTTGTATAAAACTTTGTCAATTTAAAACCGTTAGGACTGAAACTTTGCATGCATATATTTACTATGACGGAGGCATCCCCTAAGAAAGAATTTTGATTAATTTCACCCCAAAGGGGATGAAAGTTTTTATGAAACTCTCTCAATTTCAAACCGATCGGGCTAAGATTTTGCATGCATATAGCTACTATAACGTAGGCATCCCCTAAGAAAGGATTTTGATAAATTCCCCCCCTAAGGGGATAAACTAGGCGATAAAAGTTTGTATGAGAGTTTGTCAATTTTAAACCGATCAAGCTGAGATTTTGCATGCATATAGCTACTATGACGTAGGCATGTCCTAGAAAAGGATTTTAATTAATTCCATCTTTAAGGGGATAAAATAGGGGATGAAAGTTTGTAATGAACTTTGTTAATTTTAAACCGATCGGGCTGAGATTTTGCATGCGTGTAGCTACTATGACGTAGGCATCCCATAAGAAAGGATTTTGATAAATTCCACCCCTAAGGGGATAAAATAGGGGATGAAAGTTTGTATGAAACTTTGTCAATTTTAAACCGATCAGGCTGAGATTTGCATGCATATATCTACTATGACGTAGGCATCCCCTAACAAAGAATTTTGATTAATTCCACCCCTATTTGGATAAAATAGGGGATAAAAGTTTGTATGAAACTTTTGATCATTTCCACCCCTAAGGGGATAAAAAAGGAATGAAAGTTTGTATAAAACTTTGTCAATTTTAAACCGATCGGGCTGAGATTTTGCATGAATGTAGCTACTATGACATAGGCATCCCTTAGAAAAAGGATTTTGATAAATTCCAACCACAAGCAGATAAAATAGGGGATGAAAGTTGGTATGAAACTGTGTCAGTTTTAAACCGATCGGGCTGAGATTTTGCATGCATATAGCTACTATGACTTAGGCATCCCCTAAGAAAGGATTTTGATAAACTCCAGCCCAAGGGATTTAATAGGGATGAAAGTTTGTATGAAACTTTGTCAATTTCAAACCGATCGGGCTGAGATTTTGCGTGCATATAGCATGCAAGTTTTTAAAGTTTTAAAATAATAATAGTCTAATACCACTCGCGCTTTACTGAGCGGGGTGTGTGGAGCGGTGAGACGGTAGCACGCTGCTGCTGACGACATGGTACTGTCGATAGACGCGTAGAGTCTTGAAAATTCGAGAATAAATTTGTTTTATTACGTAGTGGTGTACTAAGAAATTACTTTTTTAAATTCCATCCTTGAGGATTTAAAATAGGGGTTGCAAATTTGTATGAAACTCTGTGACAAAAAACTAAAGTCCACGCGGATGAAGTCGCGGGCGGCCGCTAGTTTAAGTATAAAGTATTATAGCTAGCAACCCTAACGAGACATAAATTCATAATGGCGTCATAACCGCTGTCGTTAAATATTTACTATATTATATGAAATAAACACTATATTAATTAACCTAACTTTATAAATATTAATATAGATTTTTTTTAATTAAACGAATTTTAGTCTATTCTTTGTTTTAAGTTGTTACTAGTTCTTGGATATCGAACTGTTCAAAAGTAGGGGAGAGGGGGGTAAAATGGTCCCCCTAAGAAAAAAACTACCCAAAAATGGGAAAATATTTTTAAAATTTTATTTTAATATGATAAGCCCCTAAAAGAGTAATTTATTTTAACAAAACACCACTTTTTTGAAAAAAAACTTTATTCACTTCTTAAAAAAAACACAAAATAAAAAAAATTGCAAAGGGATCATTTTACCCGCATATTGGGGGTAAAACGATCCCTTCTACAAACAACTTAATAATGATACTTTGCGAATATAATATCAAGAAAAAAGTCGTTAAAACCTAATTTTTCTCTGAACTCTGGCTAACGCAAAAGGAACATCAGAGCAATGTTCACAAATGAACTCATTTTCGTCTTCTTCAACTCCCGCACACAATTCGTGAGCCCATTCGAAACATTTTCTGCATTGAATCCATCCGTCAATTGAAGTAAAATATTCCTCGGAGCAGTAGAGACATGTTGCATTTCCCTGGTTGTCTTCTGAATCCGAAGAATTGGAAAGACTTTCTTTTATATTCTTTTGTTGTTTTGGTTTCTTTTGCTTGAGTGTCTTCTTATCATTTCTGTTTTTCGTTTTAATTGTCTTTCCTTTTACTTCTTTCTTGCTGATATCCTCTTCAAGAGCAGTTTTGTATGGCGTGCTGGTTAAAACTGCACTTCCACAAGATTTCCTCTTTGTTGCGTTCCTCTTGCCTTGAATTTTAGGAAAAGGTTGACATTCTTGTGGTGTAACTGTAAAAGATGAATTCATTTGTTCATCTCGTTTTGAGCTGGGCCCAGGTTCAGGATTCTTGTATAGATCGTTTGTTTCGCTAGAACCATTATCTGATTTGTTGGTTACGTCTGCCAATAAATCAGATACGTTACATGAACTGGATCCTGGAGCCATATCCTCACCTTCATCAAGACCACTAGGTATTTGATCGGTTACTTCAGCTGCTAAAAAGTCGACATCTGAAAAAACCTCAGGGTCAAATGGAAATATTCCAGTTTTGCGGAACCCGTTTATTCCATTTGTTGGTATACAAGCCTTTAAATAGCCCTCGCAAAATATTTGGCTGATTTGAAACACTGTCACGGTTCTACCAGGATGATGGTTCAACCATTTTTCTAATGCCTGGTCTAAATAAACACTAAGTGGACCCATAACAGCAACGTCCAACGGCTGCAACTTGTGCGTGCAGTGGGGAGGTAAACACAAGATGGTTACAAAGTTTTCTCTGGCACTTACAATAACATCGAGATTTCTTGTGTGCGATAAATGTCCATCTAATATAAGCAACACGGGCTCATGAACACTTGGCTTCACAAAAGATACGAAATGAGCAAACCACTGCTTAAAAACTTCTGTACGCATCCAACCACTTTCATTACAAGCAAAAATGGTACCCGGAGGAGCTCCGTCTGTCAGTTCGGCCTTCATTCGCTTCCTGCTGAAAATAAGCATTGGGGGGACAAAACTTCCCGCAGCTGATACACAAACTACCGCTGTTGTCGAAATTCCGCGCTCCGCTGATGTTACCCTCGCCACTTGTTTGGAACCTTTTTTTGCTAAAATTCTCGAATTTCGCCCGGGAACAGTAGAAATCGAAGTCTCGTCTACGTTATAAATTTGGTGAGGGGCATAATTATTTTTTGTATAAATCTCCCTCAACAGATTAAAGAACTTTGTCACAACCGGTTTGTTGAATGCTCTTGCTCTAGCAGCTGAGGTCGCTTCAGGACATCTCAAAGAAATCTCTGGATGTCTTCTTCTAAACCCGTTCAACCAATCTTTACCGGCAGCTTTTTCGACATGTGAAAACTTGTAGGGGAGTTTGTTCTGTTCAGCAAGCTGATAAGCCAATTGTCGCAAATCACGCAAGGTCAGTCCATACATCCTACTTTCAAAATCTAGGATGTGCTTTACTAGTTCTTGCTCTTGTTCTGGCGAAAATACAGGGTGGCGGCTGCCAAGTGACTTCTTCTCTAGCTTTGCTACCTTATTTTTGTCGATTACACGCCGCTTGAGCGACATTCTTGGCACATTGAAGATTCGCGCAGCGGTTTTCACAGGCATTCCTCGCTTAACTTCTTCTATAGCATTTTTCATATGCTCAACATCCCAATTTTGCCTATTGGTTACTCGTTTACAGTGTTGTTAAGTAATTAATTACAATTACTTTGAAAAGTAATTAAATTACTTTTATTGTAATTGGTACGGTAATTAATTACTTTCTACTCAACTGTAATTTATTTGTAATTCAATTACTCGTTACATTACAATTACAATTACATTTTACAATTACATTTCAATTACATTCGATGAAATGAATACTTTTAATATTTTAATATTTTCAATAGCTTATAGAATAGGTACGTGAAAAAATCCAAACCAGGTAATAGAATGCAATGCAAGCGATAACCAGATCGGCGAGCTACCCTAATAAAGATAAGAAATATTATTTCTCGGGATTTTGAAACAAATAAATACTTAAACCCAAGCATATTGTAAAATATTTTTTCTATTATTTTCTTGTTTCCAGGAAAAAGTTAATGATATTTTTAAAAGTAAACTGGAAAAACCATATTTTTCGAAAGAAGGGTTTGCAAGAAATTCAGTTCAACGTTCCACAAAATAGTCAGTTCGTGGTCAGTCTTTGATCTAACCCTAACTTGTTCGTTTTTAAGTAATATGTAATGAAAATTATATCAATTGAAAAACAATATTTTATTTTTAAAACAACTAGGTATAGGAGTAATATATTGTTTTAAAACATTTTCGAACTTTCTACCTAAAAGCAAGATGTACCTAACTAATTAATTAAAATTGCACCACAGCGTGTAATTATAATTGTAATTAATTACATTTCCAATTTTGTAATTGGAATTAATTACAATTGCAAATTTTGTAATTGTAATTGTAATTAATTACAATTTGACCAAAGTAATTGTAATTGTAATTAATTACATATTTTAAAGTAATTTTAACATCACTGCTCGTTTATATGTTCGTGGCATTCTGTAAGAGACGTAAAACGAATTTAAAAATCAAAATTATGATTTAAAACATTTTTGCAGAATCTAAGGGGTAAAATGATCCCGGGATCATTTTACCCCCCTACTAGAGGATCGTTTTACCCCAAAGTGATATGCATTAAGTTTTGTTAATTATAAATTTAGCTGCATATATTAATTGAAAATGGATACCATAAATCAATTCAGCAACTCTTCCTCAACAAAACACGATAATAAAAAAATCAGTCATTCACAGCATTTAAAAAGAGCACACTAAAAAACAAATACCTTACCTTATATCATGAACGGAAAAAACACAAGTTCACTGATTACTAGTCGGATTCGAACTAAATTGTGTTTACGATCGTTGTCTCCTATTAGCCGCTTCGTCTAGTACAATGTTGCCAATATTACACTTATTTTGCACGAAAGGCGAACTTTTAAATACAGGGATCATTTCAACCCGCGGGGATCATTTTACCCCCCTTTCCCCTAATGAAATTTTCAGACATAATGAAATTCTTAAATGTTAATATATTTTTTAGAGAGGCTGTTATGTTTATATTGTATAATAAAATTATTATAAGAACGTCAAAATAAGCAACAATTTAATATCGTCACTAATATCAAAGAGGAAACATCATCGTAAGAAAAAATGAAAATAGACCGTCTACAAAAAACATTATCGCTCACTCTTTGGTATATGACATTTTTAGAAGAAATATATATTTTCTTTTTTTATCGTAAAAGGCTGACTTAATCTGGCTGTATATTATTTTTACAACAGAAATGTTAGTCCCTAGTTGTGATTTAACATACAATTTTAGAGATTATTTTCCAACATAAATATTACATAAAGATTTATATCATAGCTAACAAAATAAATGGATTAAATTTACTATAAAAAATTTTCAATAAGAAAAATTATTTGAGGAAAATCAAACACTTCATTGAATTTTTACCTATAATTGACTTACATAAAAAATTGGTTA
The DNA here is from genome assembly GCA_964028335.1 of Altica lythri. Lineage (NCBI taxonomy): Eukaryota > Metazoa > Arthropoda > Insecta > Coleoptera > Chrysomelidae > Altica > Altica lythri. The sequence continues at coordinate 74,785,335 of OZ034801.1, read as the reverse complement.
TCTCCAAATTGTTTTTCTCCTTCACCTTCTTAAGTAACCTAACCTAAATTTAAAAGAAATCGTTAAAAATCTTTAACTGAAATTGTTATCCAACAACATCAATGTAAACGTCATTTTTAGAATATTAATGATAATTTTACCTTAGTTGTCTAATGTACTTGATTATATTTTAGCACATATTTTATACGTAGAAATCTAATAGTCCGGCAGCTAGGGGGTTTTCGTGGCCCATTCTCCTCCTGTTGATCAAGAAAGTTTTTTTGTGTATTTTTTTTCGCTGAATCCGAATATCAAATATAGTTACATAATAATGCAAAATATCACTCCTAATGTTTTTGATCGCAGATTTTTGATCATAACTCGAGTTCTAATAAAGCTATCATATTTCAGGACCTTTCATTTTGAAGGTCACATTATTAGCTTTAAATTAAAATAATATAAATGTCTCTAACATTGTTTTTAACAAAGTTATACCTAAACAAAGGAATAAACTCAAAGTCTAGTACCACAAAAATATTTTAATTTAAAAGGGTACAAGTTTCGGGAATAAATATTCCCATCAACAAGCCCTCAAAAGTAAACAAAACGAAGCAATAAAATTATGGAATTGAAGTCAACAATTCCCGTTTGCAGTTAGAGGGACAACATAACTTGTAGACCGGTTTCGACCTATTGGGTCTCATCAGTACAAGGATATATGTTGTCGTCAGCGAGCTTACCCGCTGACTGAAAATGCACTAAAATCAACATCTATATATATCCATCGAGTGATGGAAACACAAACGATACGATAGTAGTGACATCTCCACCTCCAACTGCAAAACAGAACCCGTTTGACTGAAAACAATTCACACACAGGTGTTCAACAAAAATGAAGGATGATGATAGCCAAACTGGCAACTTTAAAAAAGAGAAAATCATCCATATCTCAAATGTGGTCCAATGGTAAACAAAGGAATAAACTCAAAGTCTAGTACCACAAAAATATTTTAATTTAAAAGGGTACAAGTTTCGGGAATAAATATTCCCATCAACAAGCCCTCAAAAGTAAACAAAACGAAGCAATAAAATTATGGAATTGAAGTCAACAATTCCCGTTTGCAGTTAGAGGGACAACATAACTTGTAGACCGGTTTCGACCTATTGGGTCTCATCAGTACAAGGATATATGTTGTCGTCAGCGAGCTTACCCGCTGACTGAAAATGCACTAAAATCAACATCTATATATATCCATCGAGTGATGGAAACACAAACGATACGATAGTAGTGACATCTCCACCTCCAACTGCAAAACAGAACCCGTTTGACTGAAAACAATTCACACACAGGTGTTCAACAAAAATGAAGGATGATGATAGCCAAACTGGCAACTTTAAAAAAGAGAAAATCATCCATATCTCAAATGTGGTCCAATGGTAAACAAAGGAATAAACTCAAAGTCTAGTACCACAAAAATATTTTAATTTAAAAGGGTACAAGTTTCGGGAATAAATATTCCCATCAACAAGCCCTCAAAAGTAAACAAAACGAAGCAATAAAATTATGGAATTGAAGTCAACAATTCCCGTTTGCAGTTAGAGGGACAACATAACTTGTAGACCGGTTTCGACCTATTGGGTCTCATCAGTACAAGGATATATGTTGTCGTCAGCGAGCTTACCCGCTGACTGAAAATGCACTAAAATCAACATCTATATATATCCATCGAGTGATGGAAACACAAACGATACGATAGTAGTGACATCTCCACCTCCAACTGCAAAACAGAACCCGTTTGACTGAAAACAATTCACACACAGGTGTTCAACAAAAATGAAGGATGATGATAGCCAAACTGGCAACTTTAAAAAAGAGAAAATCATCCATATCTCAAATGTGGTCCAATGGTAAACAAAGGAATAAACTCAAAGTCTAGTACCACAAAAATATTTTAATTTAAAAGGGTACAAGTTTCGGGAATAAATATTCCCATCAACAAGCCCTCAAAAGTAAACAAAACGAAGCAATAAAATTATGGAATTGAAGTCAACAATTCCCGTTTGCAGTTAGAGGGACAACATAACTTGTAGACCGGTTTCGACCTATTGGGTCTCATCAGTACAAGGATATATGTTGTCGTCAGCGAGCTTACCCGCTGACTGAAAATGCACTAAAATCAACATCTATATATATCCATCGAGTGATGGAAACACAAACGATACGATAGTAGTGACATCTCCACCTCCAACTGCAAAACAGAACCCGTTTGACTGAAAACAATTCACACACAGGTGTTCAACAAAAATGAAGGATGATGATAGCCAAACTGGCAACTTTAAAAAAGAGAAAATAGAAAAAAAAGAAAAAAGAGACTACTAGACTTTGAGTTTATTCCTTTGTTTACCATTGGACCACATTTGAGATATGGATGATTTTCTCTTTTTTAAAGTTGCCAGTTTGGCTATCATCATCCTTCATTTTTGTTGAACACCTGTGTGTGAATTGTTTTCAGTCAAACGGGTTCTGTTTTGCAGTTGGAGGTGGAGATGTCACTACTATCGTATCGTTTGTGTTTCCATCACTCGATGGATATATATAGATGTTGATTTTAGTGCATTTTCAGTCAGCGGGTAAGCTCGCTGACGACAACATATATCCTTGTACTGATGAGACCCAATAGGTCGAAACCGGTCTACAAGTTATGTTGTCCCTCTAACTGCAAACGGGAATTGTTGACTTCAATTCCATAATTTTATTGCTTCGTTTTGTTTACTTTTGAGGGCTTGTTGATGGGAATATTTATTCCCGAAACTTGTACCCTTTTAAATTAAAATATTTTTGTGGTACTAGACTTTGAGTTTATTCCTTTGTTTACCATTGGACCACATTTGAGATATGGATGATTTTCTCTTTTTTAAAGTTGCCAGTTTGGCTATCATCATCCTTCATTTTTGTTGAACACCTGTGTGTGAATTGTTTTCAGTCAAACGGGTTCTGTTTTGCAGTTGGAGGTGGAGATGTCACTACTATCGTATCGTTTGTGTTTCCATCACTCGATGGATATATATAGATGTTGATTTTAGTGCATTTTCAGTCAGCGGGTAAGCTCGCTGACGACAACATATATCCTTGTACTGATGAGACCCAATAGGTCGAAACCGGTCTACAAGTTATGTTGTCCCTCTAACTGCAAACGGGAATTGTTGACTTCAATTCCATAATTTTATTGCTTCGTTTTTTTTTACTTTTGAGGGCTTGTTGATGGGAATATTTATTCCCGAAACTTGTACCCTTTTAAATTAAAATATTTTTGTGGTACTAGACTTTGAGTTTATTCCTTTGTTTACCATTGGACCACATTTGAGATATGGATGATTTTCTCTTTTTTAAAGTTGCCAGTTTGGCTATCATCATCCTTCATTTTTGTTGAACACCTGTGTGTGAATTGTTTTCAGTCAAACGGGTTCTGTTTTGCAGTTGGAGGTGGAGATGTCACTACTATCGTATCGTTTGTGTTTCCATCACTCGATGGATATATATAGATGTTGATTTTAGTGCATTTTCAGTCAGCGGGTAAGCTCGCTGACGACAACATATATCCTTGTACTGATGAGACCCAATAGGTCGAAACCGGTCTACAAGTTATGTTGTCCCTCTAACTGCAAACGGGAATTGTTGACTTCAATTCCATAATTTTATTGCTTCGTTTTGTTTACTTTTGAGGGCTTGTTGATGGGAATATTTATTCCCGAAACTTGTACCCTTTTAAATTAAAATATTTTTGTGGTACTAGACTTTGAGTTTATTCCTTTGTTTACCATTGGACCACATTTGAGATATGGATGATTTTCTCTTTTTTAAAGTTATACCTACTTAAAAGCCAAATTTTTACATAAAAATCGCTAAGTAATTTGTTTATAGCAACTTTTCATTAGGTTAGGTATAAAAAGTCTACAAAAATTTTTCTGTAATTTATTCTACGATTAAAGAAAAACATTTGACGATTTGTTTAATATATCTAAGTTTTTTTTTTCTTGAGATATAGCAGTTTTAAATAACATAGACATTTATGTGCGCTAGCCAAGCACGTCGCAAGCGCTTTTGTTCGAGTTGTGAGCTGCTAAGCTCCTCTTTTAAAGTGAAACTTTTATTACATCGTTTTTTGGTCTGTGTTAGTGCATGTCGCATGTCGGTCGACCGCCGAGTAGGTATAAAGTATAAAGTAGGCGGCGCCTATAGTTTAATACAAAAATGTACAGGAGTGAGCAGATCTGCTAATGAAAACAATTCTACCTATTCGTATTAATACGAACTTCCACTGCGTAAGTATCTACGACATGTAACGTCGAGGGTTATATTATACCTATTCGTATTAATACGAACTTCGACTGCGTAAGTATCTACGACATGTAACGTCGACGGTTATATTCTACCTATTCGTATTAATACGAACTTCAACTGCGTAAGTATCTACGACATGTAACGTCGACGGTTATATTCTACCTATTCGTATTAATACGAACTTTGACTGCGTAAGTATCTACGACATGTAACGTTTTAAAAATATTACAGTCGTAAATAATAATTTTTGAAACTGAAAATATGGAACTTGAGCAATAAATTATGTAACATATATTAAATAAAATATCTTTTAAAATTAATCAAAACACTTTCATTTTTAAACAAATAAACTTTGTAATTATCCTACCCTTGTTATATATATTCATCTCATTCTTTTGTCGTGTGTGAATCGCACACACACCTTTTGATTTTGATTTCGATTTCGATTTTGATTTTGATTTTGATTTTGATTTTGATTTTGATTTTGATTTTGATTTTGATTTTGATTTTGATTTTGATTTTGATTTTGATTTTGATTTTGATTTTGATTTTGATTTTGATTTTGATTTTGATTTTGATTTTGATTTTGATTTTGATTTTGATTTTGATTTTGATTTTGATTTTGATTTTGATTTTGATTTTGATTTTGATTTTGATTTTGATTTTGATTTTGATTTTGATTTTGATTTTAATTTTGATTTTGATTTTGATTTTGATTTTGAGTTTTGATTTCGATTTTTATTTTTATTTTTATTTTTATTTCGATTTCGATTTTAAGTTTGATTTTTATTTTGATTTCGAAGTTTGAGTTTGATTTCGATTTAGATTTAGATTTCGATTTCAATTTCAATTTTAATTTCGATTTCGATTTTGATTTTGATTACGATTTCAACGGCTATAGTTTGCAGCAGCTGACAGTGTGGTGTGCTCCAAGCTATATTATTTGTGTTTAATTTTATTTATATTCGGTCCATTTCAATTTTCCCAGTGTAAAATTAAGATTGATAAAGCGATTTTTATACCCTTTATGGAATATTATTCTAAAAATTTTTAGTTAAGTGTCTATAGTGTGAAAAAAAATTTCACTTTTACCGTGGTTTCATAAAACCACACAATGCTTTTTTTAAGGGTATTATTATTATTTTAATCAAGCTAGATCCTTAAAAAATCGTTGCTTTGGCCAATAAAGGAAATTATTCAATCCAGTTACTTCTAAAATATGAATTGATTGAAGAAAGCTCGTTATTAGATGGTGACGGATTTTTTAGCACGCTTTCTACTTCCAGAACTGGAACGAGAAGCAGCTATACTAGGTAGTACTAACGAACTGCCAAAAAATAATATTAATACAGTTTTACTAGTTAACATCATGCTAGTTATGCGTAAATTACCTTGGAGTAATTTAAGTACTTTTGATGATTTGGCTCACGTTTTCTGCAAATTTGTTAACCTTAAAATATCGTTGCAAAATACTAAAAGAGTTGATTTTGTGTTTGACTTGTATTTTGATGTATCTATTAAGCCTTCCGAACACCTTCGAAGAGCAAAAAAATTAGAGTCTTACATTATACCATGTTATATCTGGAGAAAATCCAAATTTGGGAGTTCTAGTGAAAATAAAATTCAATTACAGAAATTTTTAAGTAATTTTATTTTAAATAATCCTGCTATTTTCGATAACAGGCAGTTAATAATTAGTACAATAAACGATACACCTAGTAGGTCGAATATGGAAGTTGATCTAGATATTTTACAAAGACGTTACAAAGATGTTAAGGAAGCTGATCTCAAATTAATGCTGCATATAAAGCATAGTATCGAACATAGATATAAAAATGTATACCTTATATCTTCGGATACAGATGTATTTGAACTGAGATTATATTATTTTAATTAATTTGTTTAAAATGGTCTGCTGCAGGTATTACAAATTTATAAGTATTAATACATTTTGTAATTTACTGAAACAACAATATTAAAGTTTATTTATTCTTTATTTAAAGACTCTTTTATTTAATTTAAATTTGTGAATAAGCTATATATTTTTTTATTTGTATGTTTATAATACATTTAAAAAAAAAGAGGAGCTTAGCAGCTCATAAACCGAACAAAAGCGCTCGCGACGTGCTTTGCTAGCACATATAAATATCTATGTCATCAAAAACTGCTATATTTTAGGAAAGAAATAACTAGATATATTAAACAAAGCGTAAAATGTTCTTCTTTAATCCTAGAATACATTACAGAAAAATTTATGGAGACGTTATACCTACCTGACATAATAAAAAGTTGCTATAAACAAATTAGTTAGCGATTTTTATGTAAAAATTTGGCATTTAAGTGGTTATAACTTTGTTAAAAACAATGTTAGAGAAATTTATATTGTTTCAATGTAAAGCTAATAATGTAGTCTTCAAAATAAGAGGTCCTGACATATGATAGCTTTATTAGAACCCGAGTTATGATAAAAAATCTTCGATCAAAAACATTAGGAGTGATATTTTGCAATATTCTGTAACTATATTTGCACTATCTCGGATTCTAACCAACGGATTGTAATTTTTTAAAGCTCATTTTTTTGTTTTTTCTTAAGGATCAAAATAGTATTTGAAAAAAAAATCGTATCTTTCTTAGTTTTCTAGTTAGAATTTTTTAAACAATTAAATTGTTAATAACAATTTACCCGACCATTTTTCGAAAAAACAGGTTTGGTATTCGGATTTAGCGAGAAAAAATACATAAAAAAACATTCTTGATCAACAGGAGGAAAATGGGCCACGGAAACCCCCCTAGCTGCCGGACTATAATCAAATGGTGAGTATTATATACGTTGTAAGTTTTCATGTTAGATCTTAACGCAATTTATTGTAGTTTCCCCATAACTTTCAGTCATACTATTAAGTGCTAAGGTTCATTTATAAATAAAAATAAAAAAAGGACAATCCAATATTGTCAATTAGATAAATTGTGCGAGGGTTGTTAGTGGTCACTCTACTGGCAAATTATGCCTGAGCTCAGCCGTAGAATGATGATACACAAGTGAGCCGCGCCACCGACTTAAACGGTACAAGCAGGAAACCCCTAGATTTAATAGGCACTAACAACTCTTACATAATCCCACAAAATGAAATAAAGTGAGCTAAATAAAACAAATCAGTTTCCAAACTAGACCCTCCTTTAATGTAAAAAAAATGTTTGAGGTTACTGCAAATTACAAACTTCAAGTTATGACTAATTGCATACACTAGCGCATTAGTATTAAAAGTCAAATAGATAATAATGAATTTTAGTGTGGTCACACGAACGACTTAAAAGTAAATTACAATCAACAATTCAAGTAAGATTATACGAAATGCAAAGTCTTATAATGCTAATCTGTGTTGGTGCTAGTGGCTTCCAATCTCCAGTAATCCAAAGCTGTTTGGTTCTTAATCAAAACAAGGAACTGCGAGTACCAAAACAAATTCAGTTCCAGAAGTACTGCCGGTACTAGGAACACTTGCCAGTTCCAGAATATTAATAACCTTGCCAGTTCCAAATTATTAATAACTGCCAGTACCAACAAAATAGTATACCAAGGAAATAAGGCCCATACCAAGGAAATAAGGCCGGTACCAAGGAAATAAGGCCCATACCAAGGACCCTAGATGGGAAAAGGGTATGCTAATTTGATGATATTCAATAGTTTAGGACGCTGATTTTTAGACTCAAAAGCCGCCTGATGTTAAATCGACAGAAAATCTTGTACAAATCCCACAACGTGGTTTTTTCCTACTGAGCACGAAGAAAAATCAAAAATACCAACCAAACGTAGATTGATTTAATGACCCAGTTGGAAATAGGGGTTTGGTTTTAAAATCCACACTTTAGCGTCACGAATCTACCACAATTAAAAACCAAACCGACAAACTTCTTCGATAATGCATCTCTCAGTACTCTCAACGAGGTAGTTGGCAAAAAAATGAAAGAAGTCTCTCGCGTTGGCATAAAGTAACTGCGCAGAAGAGGCCTTTTACTATTCTATTGTTAATTCTATTAATTACGGCATTAACGGTAGACAGCTCAGTCTTAGATCGAATATAGCAGAAGGAAAAGAGAAGAATTTGACGTAATTGACATTGTTTACAACTTAAAATATACGTTTTGTCATAATATTAAATTGGTAATATAAATATACAGATATAGTAAATCCTGACGCCAATTAGAAGTGAGATAAAATGAAGTTTGAGCAAAAATTTCCCGAATGACATTTAGCTACACACTAAGAATTTTGCAGCGTAGACAACAGGTGAGTTACATATTATTTAGAATTTTAATAATTACACTAAGTGAAAATACGCCTGTTACACTGCTTCAATGCCTTAAACCACAAAAAAGACGTAGATAACTTAAGTTCTATTTATACGTATTTACTCACGCAAAATTATACAAAAAATCGAAAGGAGCCTTAGTCTTATGAGAGATTGTCTAGCTAATAACGCGTTTAGCTGTTCTTTTTTCAACATTAGGTTCCAAAGTGTCCCAGCGCTTCCACATTTCACCATCTAAAAACAACAAACATTAAAAAAGACTACTAAATACGAATATACTATATTTAAACAACAAAATCTATAAAAATACGCTTGTCCTTTTAGAAACTAAAGAATAACAAAAATAAATACATAAACATTACCTCAATTCTTCGGTTTCCAATCTATACCGAGTTTAGTTTCTACAAGGTCGACAGCACAATGAATTTAACTTAGGAGGTTTTGAGACTTATGGCTGTTGGATCGGTGACCATCTAACAGACATACGACTCAAATGGATAAGCTACTCTCTACGTATAACTTACCAAAATATGTTGACGTAACAATTGGTCGGATATTGAGAGTAGATGACAAATAAATTAATCTCGTTGAATAACAAACACCTGAAAAATAAAGAAGAAGAATATAACATCATACATCAAACAGCACTGTAGATAGGAATACATCAAAATAAGCGGACAGCTAACAAATTATCTCTTATGACAAAATTCCTGATGGAACAGCAAAGAATTATAAAATCGAAAGTCAAAACCAAACGACAATTGGTTGAATATGTAAAGACATGTAAAATACTTGAAAAACGTCAGAAAATCTTCTTCTATACTTATAATAAATCTATAGATAGGTCAATTCTGTACATGAAATATATTTCCAAAATAACTATCAGGGGATGATTAGGGATCGATACTTATGCCAAAAATGAAATCAGTAAAATTTTTGTCTGTCTGTCTGTCTGTATAACCGTTATAGAAACAAAAACTACTTGACGGATTTTAACGAAACTTGGTACAATTATTTTTCATACTCCTGAGCTGGATTCGAATGCGGTTTTCACATAATATATGTATTTGTCTTTTTTTAACTTACCATCTGGTGTATAAAAATTTCTCCCTCACCTCTTTGACGGTGTTGCGGGCGGGGAGGGGAGAAATTTGTATACAACAATCCATACATCACGCAAACGACGCCGCGGGTACATCGATATAAAACTCAAAAATGTGGTTATTTTTTTTGTACGTCTGTCTGTCTATCCATATGTTTGTGAGCGCATCACATGAAAACTACTAAACCGATTCAAATGCGGTTTTCACAGATGTATTTGTCTTCTTTTAACTTAACATCTGTTGTATGAAAATTTCTTCTTTCACGCCTTTAATGGAGTGAGGGGAGAAATTTTTATACAACAATTAACACGCCACGCGAACGACGTCGCGGGTACACCTAGTATATCAATAAACTAATAAAGGCAACTATTACCAACAACAAAAGTCTGAAAACAGCAAGCAAACAATTGAATCACGAAAGAACAAAAAATAAAATACTTCAAACAATAAGAACATTTTTGAAGAACTTTATCAAAACGATCAAGAATACAGCGCCATTTCTGATACCAAGCGTTCGTTCTTAATCCTGTTAATCCGTTATAATTTCTATCCTATGATTTACACCTGTACCTATACCTTTATCATTGTATAAGTTAGCTTTATACCATGCTCATACTTATTGGTTGCCTTTCGTCAAGTACATGAACCACATTATGTGCTTTGTACTTCCGTGAAAAAACCCAGGAAGGAGAACACAAGGTTGTGAATACTTTTGGCGCCTTAAAAATAGCGTCATTCCAGAAAAATCGTTTTTGAGATTGCAAAAAGTTAACACCAATTTTGTGCTTGTGTCATCCTCTAAGAAATCATTAAGGTTTTCCACGTGGTGTGCTGCATAAAGGGGCCCCTTTTTTATCGCCCTGTTTACAAGTAGAAAGATGATAAAAGCAAATAACGACGCATTGTAACTGTAAGTAAATTTACCTTTATTCTAATTCAAAAGGCAACCGATTAAATTACTTTTACCCTCACTCTTGATCACCACTGGTCCTTTATCCTTAAATGGTTTTACCACCAAGAGTGTACCGCTTATCATGTCATTAGAAGTAGAAGCAGTAATAAAATCCATAAAAGCGGACAAGTCACCAGGACTAGAACAAGTGGCACTTGATGTAATTACACTTAAGGAAAACTTATTTCTCGATCCAACGAATACAATTTTTTACACTGCATGGCCTTTGTAGACTACGTAAAACCAGTCGATTCAGGAAGGACGTCGGCAGTGTTAGTACCTTTCACATACATAGAACTGATACAGTAATTCTATCATCAGGCTTTTGTTAGAATGGATGGAAAGTCAGCACAATTTACTTTAAAAAGAGGTGTGCGACAGGGTGATGCGATTTCACTTAAATTATTATTAGTGGCTTTGGAGCACAGGTTTTGGTTTAATATATAGATAGTTTATTGAAAAATAGGAATTCCTAATATACATATCATATAAAATAATACAAAAATGTATATATATAATAATAGAATAATATCGTTCATCTAAAATTACACAATTTAAAATATAAAAAACATCATTATTATAATTAAATGTAAAAATTTACACATTACTATTAAAATAGAAATAATTTGTTAAAAGTACCTATCGTACATTGGGTTTAATATGTTTCAACAAATTACTTTTAAACACATATATATTTTCTGACAATTTTACATTATTGGGTAGATTATTATATTGATTAAAACCTTTGTAAATTAAAATTTTCATTGTTCTGCTCAGATTCTGCCTTGGTATATATAAGTTGGCATTATTCCTAGTGTTATAATTGTGTATTTCATTTTGAAATCGAATAAATTCATTAAAATATATAGGTCCTAAATTATGCAACATTTTATATATAAATACCATGGTCATGTAGAGAAGTCTGTTTTTCACAGAAAGCCATTCAAGAGCAGACAACATAAAATTTATTGGAGTGTAACGGTTGCATCTCAAAATTATCCGCATTGCCCTGTTTTGTAATTTCTGCAAAACATTCTATTTATTTAAATCATAGGAAAACAATATACTGGCACAATAATCAAAATGTGGCTTAATGATTGTATTAAAAACAGTAATTCTGGATTGCATAAAAAGATCTTGGGACACTCTAGAAAAGAAAAACATTTTTTTAGCTATTTTTTTCTGAATATACTCAAAATGAGCATTAAAATTTAAATGATTATCCACAATGAAGCCTAGATATTTTGCATGCGAGACAATTTCAATTCTTTCCCCATCCACTGTTAAATTTATTTGATCTATATTTAGATTTTTATACTTATGAGGTGTTGAAATAATAAGGGCTTTAGTTTTTTCAACGTTTAACTTTAACTTATTTATCTTTAAGTAGGAAGCAATATTATTTAGAGAGTCATTCATTTATATTAAATTTAATGTCATTTAGAAAATTAACATTTATATGTTTAGGATTTATTAACTTTTTTAAAGTTTTCCACATCAAATAAGGGTCTGCCTTATGTTTATCAATGTGGTCAAAGAAATATTGCTGTTTTTTTAACTTTAAATTATTAACACGGTAATTTTCAGTCGTTTGTAATTCTGCCAACTAACTTCATCCCTATTTATTTTAAATAATTTATATGCTTGGTCTCTTTCTTTACTTAGCTGTTTAATATAGTTATCATACCATGGAATATCATTTGATGTGCAATATATTGTCCGAATTGGTGCAAAATCATTTAGAATATTTTCGAATTTTTTAAACAAATCGTCATATAACACATTTACATCTGAGCAGTTCAATAAAAAGTTTGTATTTAACAATTTTATTTTTATTTTATGTAACTTATCTTCATCAAGAATTCTAATTTTTTTCTGGACAGAATATTTAAAACTATTATTAACATTTTTTAAATTAACGGAAACTACTGAATGATCTGTAAGTTTTGGAATATCATGAACCCTAACGATCAAGTCGTCAAAATTTGATACAACATAATCTACCAACGTTTAACTAGTATCAGTAACTCGTGTATAAGACTGAACACATTGTGTGAGGCCAAATATTTCAAACAGTCTTTTTATTTTTAAAGAATAAAATTCATTAGATAAGTAATCTAAGTTAAAATCACCGATAAGTAAACATTTTGATCTACAAAATATATCATCAATAATATTCTCAAAAACATCCAAAAATGTAGCATCACTTGAACTGGGTGAATGACATAAGCATCCCATGAGTATTTTATTTCCGGAATATTCAATTTTTATTATTTTACACCAATAATTGGCTTCAAGCACAAATGTCTTATATACACTATATGAAACATTATTTCCTACATATAACAAAACACCTCCTGTATGCCTTGATTTGGAGTCACATCTAATAATTGCGTAGTTGCTGATTTCTAGTTCGAAATTTTCTATATCCGATGTGGTTCTTGATTCACTAAGCAATAACACTGCTGGATTATAACAAATTAAAGTGGCTATGATTTGAGATTTATGTGCTAAGAAACTTTGTGTATTTAAATAGAGAAAGTCAGTATCATATTGTATATTAGGAATCTTTTCTAGTTTAAAGGTTGAGTAGATCTTGTTACTATAGTAGGGCGATTATTTATGTATCTAATTGTTTTTGTTTGATCTCCCTTCGCTTGCAATTCACCTAACTTTCCTTTAATGTATTTATAATATTCTTGTTGTTTTCTTGTTTGATCTGCAAATACAATTACACTTGGAACTGTTATGTTTTTCTTGTTTTTTAATACTTTTATAACATCATCTTTATTTTTTAAAGTAACTTTCAACAGTCTTTTTTTTGTCTTCGAATATCTACCAATTCTAGACACTTTCATTTTATTTAGATCAACATCAATTGCATTCAAAATGTTTGTTACTTTTTGCTTATCTTCAATCAACCTGTTTTCTCTTGTAGTTTGATTTGGTTCTTTAACATTTTTTATTATTATATTGGACAATCTTTTTTCTCTTTCCATTACTTCAGCAATAATATCTTCATAAACAATGGGCGAGATTTCTTGATTTCCAATCTTAATTAAATCTATGCTGGTCTTTAGACTACTAATACCACTTTTTAAACTTTTTATGTCATTAACTAAAACAGACATTGGACTTTCTTCATTTTCACATTCATCACAATAATACTTAACTCTTCTTTTTCTTAAGAGGAAACATCTAAATTCTGTTTCAGAAACATCACTGCATTTCTTACAAAATTCATTTTTGCACGTATCACATGTTACATACTCTTTTAAATTTTCCAAAGGACATTTAGAACATTTTACTGGCATTTTTATTAATTAATAATATTCAATATATTTATGAACGCCACTGGTATACTTAACACTAATAATGTTTGGATTTCTTTTTATCACCTTGATAAGTTCCAGTTTTTATTTTATTTTTTTTTTAATAGACCAGAAAATTTGCACTATTTAACTTTTAATTCAGCTACTTTCTTCTATTCATTATGCACTAAAAATCAAAATTCCTTGGAAAATACTGTTTCTGTAATGTTCAGCACTCTTTTAACTTTATGTAGGTACTAAATTTATATATTATTTCACTGTTTTTCCATCTAAAAATGGATCGTAATACAAGGAACAAAGAGCACAGTAACAACACATAATTGAAAGAATAAGGGAATTAACATTACCGGATAACGCCTGAGAAATTTTCGATTTGTGGATGATCTAGTTCTTCTTGCTCAATCCAAAGAGGAACTGAAAAATTTATTGCATAATTTAATGCTTAAACTAGCAGCAAGTATGGAGTACACACTGATAACAAATTATCAATAAAACTGTTTTGTACAAAGTGTGTAGATTTTATTATTATCGGCTAAGCGCTTTCGGTTATACAACCATCATCAGAGCCTCCTAAATACAAAATTGATTGTAAATTACATATTAAAGTAAATTAAAGTTAAACTTACGTCGTACAAAGTATCTACCACGTAGCAAAATTTCAAAGTCATTAAAGACATAATATTAAAACTTAATATAAAATCACAACAACTACATAAACTTTTTAAATTTGTATAAAAGAACTAACAAACCCTTAAAAGGGACCAAAGTGGTTTTAAAAACCCAAATTTATTTAACATTTTGACTAGGTGTCAGGCGTACCCCAGGACATTAGTTGATTGACATTTCAAAAAGGAAGCATAAAGGCGGCGCGCGACTCGATATAAATTGCGTTGTGACTATTCTACCTTACACGTAAGTGTAACACAACCAGCGGTAAGTTTAAAACTTTGTGTCTAATGGATTGAAATTGTCAATGTAATAAAAACATTTAAGGATCTTAACTATTTGAGTTAATAATGTTCTAAAATTCTAAATACCAAAATAGTGTTCGGCTCTCACGGTGGCGGTGAGGTGTCAAGCTGAAAAGTTTATAAAAAAGAAAGAAACCAAACAAACGTTTAGGTAGAGAACTTTCTCGTTGGTAAAGTTAACTATATTGAGCGATATGTTGTTATTAGGAACCCTCAAGAAGAGCCCAGCCAACCACTCCGGCCTCCCCAGGTAATGAGGTAAGTTAGTCAAATCAAAGGCAAATATTTAAGTTAAAAAAAAAGTTAAAAATTATAGAAGTTTATGTATATGAGAAAAATCAAGAAATCAAAAATCTTGGACAGAACAGACAAACATAAGAGGAAAAGGCTACCTAAACCCATATTAGGCGCACCTTAAGGTGAGAGAGGAAGAGACAAACTGCGGAGTTGGTGGCACAACTTAGACCCATACTAAGCTGTGCAGAGGGGATGTTACAGACCTAGATCCATACTAGGCCCGCAACTTCAGGTGGTGAAAGAAAAAGTAAGACGAACTGAAGAGTATATCCCTTAAAACCACATTAAGGTATATACGAAGAAAAGAGGGGAAAAACACATGATCGACCCAAATCCATATTGGGCCGAAGGTAGAAAAGGAATGGTTGACTTATTAGATCCATACTAAGCCTAACCAGGACAGGTAAAAAGGGAAGATGGTTAAAAGGTTACATAAAACACAAAGAAAGACACCATTAATCGCCTCTTACGATTCGGTGGTGTGCCGGGAAACCTATTCTTCAACCGGGAACTCACAGTAGAGGGTCGTTGTCTGACAACGTCCAAAAAGATTTAAACATTGGCTGAAATCTGCAATTAAGGTGAATTTGTGTGTTTAGGCAATGTTGAGGATTCAATCTCATCTCTCTTGATATCCCTAAGTCCTCCAACAAGTCTGTCTTTCTAAAATTATTCGATGGGATGTTACGTAAAATCTTACTATTCTTCGATGGAGAAAAGTGGTGGTTGTTGAATTTAATGTGGAAACCGAAATGAGAATTAGAGGGTCTTTTTAAATGTTCATTGATACGAGTTTTAAGTTGTCTGTTCGTACGACCTACATAAGTAGCAGGACAAGAATCACATTCAAGTTTATAAATACCACTTTTCGAAAGTTTGTTAATAGAATCTTTATTCTTGACAAAGTTAGAAGAAATAGTGTTGTTAGTTTTAAATGAGACTTTAAGGTTAGGGATGTGTTTGGTAAGGACTTTGCCGACATCTGGCGAGATATTGCCAAAGAAAGATATGGATCTGTAAGAAACGTTAACATCAGAGGAGGTAACAGAGGGAAAGGCTAAGTTTCTTCTCATTCGATATTGTATACGGTTGATAAAAGTATCAATTAAGTTGGCCTGGTACCCGTTATTAACTGCCAGTTGTTCGAGAATGTTCCTCTCTATGTTAAAGTTGTCTTTTGACATTGGGATCTTTAACAATCTATGTACATAGCTTTCCTTTGTATATACCTTAATGTGGTTTTAAGGGATATACTCTTCAGTTCGTCTTACTTCTTCTTTCACCACCTCAAGTTGCGGGCCTAGTATGGATCTAGGTCTATAACATCCCCTCTGCACAGCTTAGTATGGGTCTAAGTTGTGCCACCAACTCCCCAGTTTGTCTCTTCCTCTCTCACCTTAAGGTGCGCCTAATATGGGTTTAGGTTGCCTTTTCCTCTTATGTTTGTCTGTTCTGTCCAAGATTTTTGATTTCTTGATTTTTCTCATATACATAAAGTTCTATAATTTTTAACTTTTTTTTAACTTTAATATTTGTTTGATTTAACTAACTTACCTCATTACCTGGGGAGGCCGGAGTGGTTCGCTGTGCTCTTCTTGAGGGTTTCTAATAACAACATATCGCTCAGTATAGTTAACTTTACCAACGAGAACGTTCTCTACCTAAACGTTTGTTTGGTTTCTTTCTTTTAAAGTGAAACTTTAATTACATCGTTTTTTGGTCTGTGTTAGTGCATGTCGCATGTCGGTCGACCGCCGAGTAGGTATAAAGTTTAAAGTAGGCGGCGCCTATAGTTTAATACAAAAATGTACGGGACTGAGCAGATCTGCCAATGAAAACAATTCTACCTATTCGTATTAATACGAACTTCGACTGCGTAAGTATCTACGACATGTAACATCGACGGTTATATTCTACCTATTCGTATTAATACGAACTTCGACTGCGCAAGTATCTAAGACATGTAACGTCGACGGTTATATTCTACCTATTCGTATTAATACGAACTTCGACTGCGTAAGTATCTACGACATGTAACGTTTTAAAAATATTACAGTCGTAAATAATAATTTTTGAAACTGAAATTATGTAACATATATTAAATAAAATATCTTTTAAAATTAATCAAAACACTTTCATTTTTAAACAAACAAACTTTGTAATTATCCTACCCTTGTTATATATATTCATCTCATTCTTTTGTCGATTTACTGAAGTTTTCACTTCTATCGTGTGTGAATCGCACACGCACCTTTTGATTTTGATTTCGATTTTGATTTCGATTTCGATTTCGATTTCGATTTCGATTTCGATTTCGATTTCGATTTCGATTTTGATTTTGAGTTTGATTTTGATTTCGATTTTGATTTTGATTTTAATTTAGATTTTGATTTCGATTTTGATTTCGATTTTGATTACGATTTCGATTTCGATTTCGATTTCGATTTCGATTTCGATTTCGATTTTGATTTCGATTTCGATTTTGATTTTGATTTCAATTTCGATTTCGATTTCGATTTCGATTTCGATTTCGATTGTAAAATCGTGAATCCATACAACCACATGTGGTGAGGGTAGGCGAAAAGGTCTCTTTTATTGCTCTTTTATTAGAACCCTACTGAGCTCAGGTAAGGGGTGGCGCGAAAGACTCTTTAACCCTGATGATTCCTCAGACTTATAGCAGCTCTTCTAGTCCTAAATTCCTTAGAAAGTTTAGGATATCATTGGGTTTTAAATTAGGTAGTTTTTCCCTTTCTATTTCGTATGACCGTAGGTATTTGACCCTAGAATTACTTAATGCCATGCATTCTGAAAGTATGTGTATTGAGGTTTCATCCTCTACCTCTCTACCTCACAGAATCTGCAGTTTGCTTCATTTACTAATCCTAGTTTCTTCATGTGTCCTCTTAATCGACAGTGACCGGTTAGTATTCCTGTTATAATTCGGAGGTATTTCTTACTCAGGTTAAGACAGCTGTGAGATTTCTTCTGGTTATAGTTGCCCAGGAGCGTCTTCGATTGTCTTAGTCCTTCTAGACCAATCCAGTACTTGGATTTTTTGCTATCCATTTTTTTCTTTAGTTTTTCTAAGATTGTACTACTGCTGATCCCACAGGATTGTTCTGGTCCCAGGTATGGGGTTTCAGCTCCTTTTTTTGCCAGCTTGTCTGCTGTTCAATTTCCTTCTATTCCTACGTGTCCTGGAACCCATAGTGTTATTCTGTCCTAGTTCATTTAATTTGCCTAGGCATTCCCAGACCATCTTTGAATTGATTGTATCTGAGTTCAGAGCTTTGATGGCTGCTTGACTATCTGACATGATTACAATCTTCTGTCTACGATAGTTTCTTTTAATGTTAAATTCTATACATCTTTCGATGGCACGAATTTCCGCTTGAAAGATGCTTGGGTACGTACCCAAGCTTTCTGAGTATTTGGTTCTAGGTCCAAACACCCGTGCTCCAGTTCCTTTATCTGTCTTGGAGCCGTCTGTGTACCATTTTATGGCGTTTTGTCTTAGCCCCAATATGGTGTTTTTGTCCCATTCAGATTTGCTTCCCAGTTTAGTGGTAAATTTTCTTACAAATTTAAATTTCTTTGGCATGTCATCTTGGGGCATTTCCCAAGTTTGATCAAGTTGGAGTGGTCGAGGTTTTTTCTTGATTAATCCTTCTTTGATAATTCTATATATTGTTTTCTTCTTAGCATGTTCTACTTGAATATGCAGTTGCGAAAGATTTAGTATTACTTCCATTGCAGCAGTGGGACATGTTCTCATTGCTCCAGTGATACATGCACAGGCTAGTCTCTGAATCTTTGAGAGGTTTGACCTCGTACTGATCAGATTAGCTCTTGTGCCCCAAGCTACTGCCCCGTATGTGATGATAAGTCTCACTATTGCTGCGTACATCCATTGCAATGTCTTTGGGTTACATCCCCAATTTTCCCCAGCAAAGTTTCTGCACACCATATGGGGTTTTGTAGCTTTGTGTATTATTTCGTTTTCGTGTTTGTTCCAGAGTAACTTATTATCTAGGATTAGCCCTAGATATTTGACCTCTGTCTTCCACTCAACGGTATTTCCACCTATTTTTATAGTTTTTAGTTTAGGTTTCTTTTTCCTTGTAAAGGATACTAACGTGGTCTTGGTGGGGTTGATATTAAGTCCCACTGAATCACACCACTGCTTTGCTGTGTTCAGTCCTCTTTGCACTATGTCGCAGAGAACGTTTTCATATTTCCCTCTTGCGAGGATAGCTACGTCATCAGAGTAACCCTGGCAAGGTATACCTAATTCGGTCAATTGCCAGAGCAAGCTGTCTACGGTGAGGCTCCACATAAGTGGGGATGCAACTCCATCTTGCGGACAACCTCTGGTCGTATTGATGGAGATAGTGTCTTGGCCTACCTTCATTTCTGCGATTCTTGTACCCATGGTTCCTGAATTAATGCAATTCCCATTTGGTTGCTGATAAACGTCTTTGATATAACCGCTGATACTCCTTTAGCGTGATGGGCGTTTAGCTGAGCAATATTTATTTCCATTTTTTTTATTTTTTTTTTCTACCTACCGCTGCTCTTCGTCGAGGACCGCTTCCTCACTTCCAACGAGGGTGTCATCTGACTCACCCAAGAGGGTGACATCCTCGTCCTGCACTTCTCCGACCTCCATGGCTGCCTCATTTTCTGAGTCTTTGTCATAGAGATCGGCGACGTGGAAGGACCCGATGCTTTCCGCATCGCTAGGTGTCTGTCTGGGTGAGCCACTACCACTTTTTGCTTGGGCAGTTTGCCCCTTTGGGTTTCCTTCCCTATCTTTCTTTTCTTTCCTTCTTAGACCGTGAACGGGGATTTTCCCGAACCGTTAGAAGAAGGTGAAGCCCTTGTTCTTAAGGGATTGGCAGGATAGTTCATCTATCGCTGCCCCCAAGAGTTGTCCTGCCGCCTCTTCTTTCAGGCTGAAGACTTTCCATTGTTCCGTCCTCAGACCCTCGTGTTGGGCTTTAATCAGCTGAAGTAGCTTCTCAGCTGATAGCCCTTTGCTCCTTGGGAGGAAGGCAGTAATGACATGTGATTTGGGGATGTCGTCTCCCCTACATGTCGTCAGCTTCCTTCCTTCACATTTCTTTAGGTGGGGTACTTTCAACCGGAGCCACTCTGCCGACTGTGATGTTTCACAGTCGACTATGATTAGTCCCGGTTTAAAGTGTATTCTGCCAAATTAAAGCTTGTGCTCCCATCCGGCGAACATTTCCTCCACTATCGCCTCCTCCACCAAAGTTTGCTCGTCCGCACTGAGGGTATTCTCAGGGAACCCTTTGGGGAGGATGGCGATTTTTCCGTTTTAAGAGCAGTGGCGTAGCTGCTCTAACCTGAGGTGGTCTGTTTTTCCACCTCCTTCTTTTTCTTCTCTTGGGCGGGACTGATGGTGGTCTCAGCTCGCTTACGTTTCTGTTGAAGGACAGGCTCTTTGGATTTATGCTCCATAGCCTTCCTTCTAGCTATTTCAGGTGTCACTCCCTGGTTTAGGTACCTGAGGTACCATTTACAGCCGGCCCCCCTGAGTCCCCGCCTCAGAGGATCGTCGTTTCCTCCAGGTTCTCCTAATTTGGGAAGCGGAGGTTGCTTTTTTGGGGCTTCTGCTGCCTGCTGAAGTGTTTTTCTCCCCTCAGATTTCCCTTTGTGGCTTGTTCCCACTCCAGGCTCTGAGGTGCTGAGAGGCTGAAGAAGGGGAGGGTTTTTCTCCTGTCTTTTTCTTCGTTTGGTTTGTTGTTGCGGTGTAGTACCGTGGGTTTTCTTTTTTTTTGTTTTTTCTTATCCATGGAATAAACAGTCCGCTCCGACAGAGCCCCGCATGCCGGAGTAAGGCTAATTACAAGGAGGTTTCGCCTGGTGCGCCCAGGGGACCGTTCGCGACCAACTTAACCCGTTGGCCATTCAGTACATCGGCACGGTACCTCACACCTTCACTTAGGGTTGTTTGTGTAATTATTAGCCGTAAGATGGGGGAGGGACATCAGGCCCTCTCCCAGCTTGCCTCTGGGAGGCTATTACACCAGGGTCGTACCGATTCGGGGAGGGGGGATCCAGAAGCCTAGTTGCGGTCAGCCACTCAAGCTTCTGCATCCATCCCACCCGTCACTGCACCACCCCACCGACCCATCACTCGGTTAATCCAAGACGAAATACATGGATTCGTAGTACCTAATAAACACCAATGGAATTACTTATTTATATATAAGTATAAAAAAATTATATAATAAACCTCCTTGTAACTCTAGAACTATCTTTTTACACATCATCTATATGGTTGTAGTTTAGGGGAATATGATTGTCTATAAAAAGTTGTTTTATTACTTTTATAAAGAAATCAGTACCCCCAAAAATGATAAATAAAATATTATTTAACATAACTGAGATTCTCACAGGTCACTGTCTACAAATTTCTAATAGATGGTGGTGTAAGTTTGACATCTAGGTTGGGTAGAGACTCAATAGATGGCTTTACGTTTTAATTTCTAGATTATTTAGGGTAGCGCAGTTGATATAATTTGTATTTAAATGAGCAAATCTTAGTAAATTAAGAACTATATATTTAAACAAGAAATTCCTAATAAATCAAATACCATGACGACACTGTCAGGTGGGAAAGATATATATCAATAAATGACAAAATAGAACGAAAAAAATTATTAAAAACGGGGAGACTATGAGAAAATCGGATTAAAAACAACAAAACCAAAAGACGCTAAAAGCAATTTACTTTTTAATTTAAAACTATATGCCTACATTTAACAATTTAACTTTTATAGAAAAACGTCATATTTTATATTTTTTGTCGACATACATAGTAAAACCAATTTTAAGATTCGATACAGTGGTCAAAACAAAACAATTTTAAATTCTGGTATAACCAGATATAAATCGCGTTATGACTTTTAGCTAATTTTTGTTGGTTTCGTCTACTTTTTCAAATCTTCTGGCTACCAGGCTTCCCTTAGGCTCAAGGCCGTACTTGGTACTTTTTAAGTTGGCTCAGGCCCGTAGAAAATTGTGCCTGATCCTTTTTTTGAAAGTTTATCAGCCGTTTTTTTACCTTGTTTTTTCCGTACGTTTTAACTATTGAAAGAGTGTTATCAGTAAAGTTAAGATTTAAGGCGAAAAATTTACAATTTACTACATATATTTCTCCCTCTGTTTGTCAACCCCATAAATCTAATTTCATTTTTGATATTCTATCAAATTAAAATTTTTAGCTTTATCACTAGAATTGCAAAGAAGAACCGTTAATACAGTTCATTGTATAAAAGAATTATTTTTCTAAACTTAGCTTTAATTGATCAAAAAAATACAGTACCGTTTGTAATTAGACCTCTGATATGGAGACCTCTCTTGCTGCGAAGAAACAGTGAAAGTTAAGAGTTTGTATTGTTTAACGAATGTGCTATAAATTAATTTGTTTTATAAATAACTGACTGTATAATGATGTTTGAGTATTATTTGTGCAGTTTTTTGCAAGCAATTTTAAATTTTGTGCATATATAAATTTATTATATAAATATATAAGTTAAAAATTTATTTAGAAAGTTCGAAAATGTTTCGCCTAGCTTTAAAAATAATCAATGTTACTGTAATGACACTTAATAGTAATTTATGCAACAAGTGCATAAAGTGGTACTTTTTTCACGAATGAAAAAATTGACCGCACGAACCGTTAGGCGAGTGCGGCAATTCCATGAGTGAAAAAAAGACACTGTATGCATGTGTTGCATACAATATTTTTTCTACAGCCCTATACAAATAATAAAATTAAAATAAATAAGATTTATAACATTTTAATTTAACTTCTTCTGTAACTTAGAACGAATACAAAATGACTAAATTGGAATTGGAAAAGTATTAATAATAATAAATAAACAAAAATCAACAACTAAATTATGAATGTTTTATTTGGTAATGTGAATATTGAAAATGCAGTTTTTGAGTTGACTAATGTGTATTTTTGATCGTTTCATATTTGTTTCTGTTTGATTCATTGATAAAACTTCATTTAAATTTTCAATATTTGGAAGAGTCAAATTCTTCTCAGCTTTATTCTTATATGATGCAGAATGTTGGCTAAATGACGTTGGAGGTTGGTCAAAACTAGTACTAATATTAGGTCCTTGTAAAATTCGCGAAGCACAGTTCATTTTTGCATTGAGTGAATTGTTCACATAATGGACCATAATGTAAAAGACTACATCTAGATCTTTCTTTTAAAAAGACTAAAAGCACCCGGTCTGTGAAGCTGTGGATACTATTTTGAATCCGTCATTTCATAAAAGTATCATACTCTCTTGTATAATTTTCTTTTGATTTTTCTGGCAGCAAATTTGAAGTCGATACATTTGCCTTTTCTATGATTTCTTCTGGAGTACATATTTCAACCTCTGAATCTTCACTACTCATATTAATAATAGTAAGAACAATAATTAAATTTACAATCCGAATTATTGACACAATGAACAAAAATATTAACGTCAAATCAAGTACAGTTCATACGCTGTCAAAGTTAAAGGTACCTTGATATTTTATTTTTATTAATCAAATGGTTAGCGTGAAATAAAGTTAACGTTATGGCACTTTATTTCACTCTTTTTTACTTTTTTTCACTCCAACTATAAACAGCCGTTTTAAGTGCAATAAACCGGTGTAATATAAGGAATTTTAAAGGGAGGGCGTAGAAAAACTAATTTGACACTGTTTTGTATTACAAGGATATCGAGTTCTATTCGTCAAGAGGCTCAATCGACGCCTGACTATTTGTGCATATATGGTGATCCGCTTACATTTATAAGCCCTTAAATTATTTTCTCTTGCGCATTGCATAATTGCATATACTTCGACTTAAAACACAGATGTGTATGTTTCCAGAGGGACAGAAAATTGTACGTTTGTGTCACTGCTGCAAATACCTGAACCATGTTTATTTCTGGACTCATCTGTGTACTAGGTGTTACTCTGAAACTTGGGTTAAGTGCTAGTTTTTACCAATCCTCACGTTTAGGTATATTTTTATCTTATTTCTTTTTTAGGCACACGGTTGAAAATCATGTGGTCTGATTTTATCTTTCAGATGTCTTCTTTAATTTCCTGCTTTATTTTCTTGTGCCCAATCATAAAAAAATGCTGCGTAGACTCTAAAATCACATAGTTGCCTTTTTTAAAGATAATGTATAAAGAAGGAGATTCTAACATGGCTGTTGTATTCTACTGTTGTAGTATTAAATTTGTAGTTAGATATGATAACAAGATTATTTACATAATATACCACATAGTGACTTTCAATGTTAAGTCTTACTATCAGCTAGTACATGACCAAAATTAAGAGCATCCTCTGTCCATCCATTCTAATATTTTATTTCCTAGCACTGACAAATTTATTACATTACTCTTTAGCATGCAGTCTATCCACCTGTATCTTATTTCGTTTAAAATATTGTGATAGATTTTAAGGAAGTGTTGTCAAAAGCTTTCTCCAAATCTAGAAAGGCGCTCAATATCACTTCTTGGTTAAAAGAACTTAATCTATCCTTTATACAAGGTAAGGTTAAACAGTTTTTGTCAATGTTTCTGCTTTATTGTAAAAATGGTGTTGTTGAATTGGTTTCCAGCAATATACCATTTTCAAGCACTTTTTAAAGTACGAATGCTAACATAATTAATTTTTACGAATTGGGTATGTATTCTAGTTCCAAACTTGCCCTTGGTAACATACTGTTTTGCAGAAGTTCTATGCTATGTTTTGTTTTGTAAAAATGCATTACTTATTTTGGTTTATATAAAACTATAAAATAGTCAAATGTTAATAAAATCCTTTTGGTCTATCAAATATTTGCTTGAAATTACTGATACTTATTCAGTCATTACCAAATTGTCAAGATTCAAACATTAAAATAACAAACCTTTTTTATTGTTTTTTTTCTTTGTATTAGTAAGTTATGATTACTTTATTGTTAAGCACATGATCAAATGGAACTTTGCTTTATTGTCGATAATTTAATACTGACTGGATGTTAAGCACTTAGTCCTGGACTTTTTTTGGACACCAAATATGGGTAAGCAAGCATATGCCTCAGTTGATTCAAATCATTGAATTCGATTTACACAATCTTAGCTTTTGTTGAACCTAGCTTTGCTATTATTTTCGTATTAGTGACTAGAGCAACAAATTCGCGAATGTAGTGCTAAATTAGCACTAAATTAGCAACGAGTTGAAAACAAAATTTCTGATTTAGCCAATTTAGCACTGCTAACTTTTTAGACGTATGAGACTAATTACACTATCTTAAATTTATCAAAAATTTATTTTGTTATTACATACGTTTTATGTTTAATATTTGTATTTTTCTAAAAAGCATCCTTGATAGTTGAAAACGTTTTATGTATAACTCTCTGAAACTTTTAACAAGCTATTGATTGTCGGAAATTTAATAAATTCGAATACGTCCTTATTAAAGTTCTGATTATATCAAGTCGATCTGAAAGCAAATAAATTGAAAATATAAATAGTTTACAGTCAGAAAAATCATCCAGGAAGTAAACTTATTTTTTACAATTTAATAATTTTATAAAATTTGCAAAGGAAAACATACTTTTTACTTTACCTTATTAAAATATGGTAAGGTAAAAACCTTACGAAAAGAATTAGGATTTAAAAAACAATTATGATCTGACAAAACAATCAGTTTTTAGATGAAAAACAAAAGAAAAAAAAAAGAAAAAACCTTTTAGGTAAAAAATCAATTGTGATAAATTCCAAAGTTCAACAAACTTTGCATTACACTTTTCGACCAAAAAAAGACCCAAATTCAGTTTTTGTGATAAACCGCATACAGATGTGTTCTGGTTTTAGAGCTAGGTATTTCGGAATCCACTGGGAACTACCGTATCACAATTTTTTCGGTATTAAATTTAATCAAAATCATTGTTTTAAAAAAATTTTTAAACAGCAGTTTCTGGGTAGAACACTTTTGTTACACTGTCTTTTTCAGTGTCAAGGATGTTTTTGACAGATTATTTATTTTAGTATAATTTTATATTATGGTATTTTTTAAATCAAACCTATTATTGTTGGGACAGTTTTAAAACAATAATAAAATCATTGAGCCTAAAATCACTTTCGAAGTAAAGCCTAGTTGCATAAAAGCTGATAATTTTAGACTGGTTGTAAATTGGTTTGTTAATTTTTAAGATACTAAATTAACACAAAAAAGACTTTTTGGGTACGAATTTAATAAATTCAAGATAGTAGGAGTATCCTATCTTAAGAAAACCAGTTCTGACTATTGAAATTTTTTATATGAATTTGTAATATATAACGAACATTAGTTCATTACCAAGGGCAAGCCGATGATAAGACTTGTATTCGTATTCATTTCTACGATATAAAAAAACGACCATTTTACCAGAACTGCAGTTCTGTCCGAACGTGTTTAGCTGGAAGGAACTGTCCTGGGCCTGACCTGTTGAGTCGACCCAAGCCACTGAGGCCCTATCTGCGCGTTGAGTTAACGTGGGCCCCGCAGTACCACCGACAGACGGGTTGCCAGCCGCAGGGAGTTCCAACGCCGAATAGAACATAGCTTAATACTAAATAATTTATTGTACACAAGTTTAAAATAAAAAATATTTAATCAAACGATGTTAAATAAGAGCTAGGTAGATTATATGATTTGTGGATAATGGGGATAATCTTAAGCTGTAGAAATTCGCTAGTTTGCTTGACATAGTGGTAAAAAGGCAAATTAGGCCCTAACATAACATTATCATTATTCCGAAATTTCAAGTAAATCATTTAGGCAGTCTTATGTAAGCAGAAACCAGCAGTAACTGATTTTTCTTTGTCATTTCGGACATATAGCTGCACCTACCGTAGAAATCGAGCCAACAACAAAATTTTGATTTTAGGGCTTTTCTTTTATATTTTCTGGAGAAGTATTAAAATCTTCGGTATAAATTTGATCATTATCCTTAATCTTACAGTTGGGTAATGTAATAGTATATTTCATTACCAGTACAGAAATGAGGATTTTTCCGTGCGCGCGTGACAAATTCTCGTGTGAGGTGCAGCCGAACACGGGAAGTCATGCAAGAACGGAAAATCCATTTCTGGACGAGTAATGAACGATATTTTTTATTATTTTTAGGTACCTGAAATCAACATAAACAAAAAATATCGCAAAAAATTATTAAGAAAATCGGGAATATTTATTTTTATTTTTAAAACAGTAAAAATGTAAGTACATACAACTCAAATTAACAAAAAAAATACAAGTAGGTAATTCTAAGAAAATTAATTTTGGACAGAACCGTTATTATTAATAGTAATATTTATTGTACAATTCGTATTATTGTTGAAGCTCAATCCCTTTTGCATTTCTTTTTGTTGAACTAAAGAATCTGCTAAAGATGTTGAAGCGGAGTGTTCGTGTGTGCTTTGGTTCTCTTGATTGACTGTTACAGATGCAAAATGTAATAAATACATAAATACTTAATTTTCACTGACAGAAAATAAAATGTCATTAATAAATAAATCGTTGCTATAGACATATTACATATTTTTATTATTAAGCGCACGGAAATAGGGATCGGGAAAAAATTTCCGTGCGCTGTTCCGAAAATGTCATAGTTACTGTATTTTATAAACAGTTGAAAATGTAGTATTTTCTGTTAAGTATAATAAAAAATATTTTTTATGATCCAAATCGATGATTTTGTTGTTAAACCCTTAGCCATCAGCAATTTTGTAAAATTAGTTGCAATTGTTGGGGATGGTGGCCTTAAGGGGTAGATTAATAATAAACTTCTTTTGGGCTTTTACGCTCTTGGTTTTATTTGTTAAGAAAGATCTTGAACTTTAAAATAAAAAATGATGAGTGTGTTATTTTAAACTTTAAAATTACTTGTAATAAAAAATAAAAAAACCTATTTTATCAGTCTTATTAAAGGTCTCCATGATTTCAAAAAAATTAAATGAAAGAATTTGAATTTATAACATTTGATTGTGGAATTGTGGAAATTATTATTAATAATTTAATAATTAAACTAGTTCATAATAATAATTTAATAATTAAATTAGTTAACGGCCTTTATAAAAAATACTTTTTTAAAGTTATACGATTTAAACTTCAGAACTGTTGTCAACAAAAGTGTGTATCTACCTACTTGTTTTGCTCTACCCTCTTTGCCCAAATAAAATTTATTAATAAAAAAATAATAACCTTAATTAAAAAAAATTAAAAAATCTTAGTTTATAGGTTACCTAATATTGTTAGAATAATGTAATAATATTGACATAAAAAAATAAGTTAGCTTTCGACTAGTTAGAAGTTTTACACAAAGTGTTTTTAATAAATTTATTAAATTTATTATTTGCTTGGTTACACCATGCCTACCCGCTTAAGGCTACCTTTCCCTACAGCAGTGAATTTTGTGCATCTTTTATTTTAGATAATATTTATCTTTTCTTAGTTTCCCGATGTACCTACTTACAGCCATGTGTAAAACTCTATGTCTTGCTAATCTAAGTGTGAAAATAACAACTTCTTCTTTTGTATTTTAGGAGGTTAGTTTAGTTGTTTTAGTTTTCGAACCCTTTTTTGAGTATATTCCGACAAGGTATTCCATTTTCTATTGTTTAGTACATTGTTACACAGAATATTAGTTCTTTAAAACATTTTCACATTATTCTGTTTTAGTATTTTGCCAACTACGGTTATTATACAAATGAATCATTTTTTGACAGTAATCTCTAAAGAAATGGGGTACGTTGTTATATCAAATAAATAAATATCTCATTTCTTTCTCTGATAACACAAAGTGTTCATTTCTTTATTGTTTTAACTTAATCAAGTATAGGTACTGTGACAATCATGTACCTATTCATATATTTGACTAACAGTACAGGTTGACAGTAATAAAGTAGTGACAGGTACAACAGATAGTTTTTAATACAATATTTAAATTAGATTGTTATTTAAGTAAAACTGTTAAGTAGTGATGAAAATGAATTGGAATTAACTCCTTCTGAAATAAAAGAAGCGGCAAACGAAGCTTGTCAGAATTTGATTTCCGAAATTTCAAAACATAAGTACCAGAATGCATATGAAAGTTTCGTGACCTAGCAGAAGAAAAAGGGAACAAATTCCGTTTTAGAAACTGTGCTTTTAGCTTATTTTTCTTAATTAACAAATAAATTTAAGGTATGATAACTGTAAATATTGTAATTAATAGTTAATTTACTTAAATGATATAACTTATATCGTTATGTTTTGTTTTGTATTTGATTTATTTTTGAATTATTGTATTATTATGTGGTATAACCGTAGAAAAAGTATAGTGTTTGACTCGTAAGGAATAACTCATTTCCCACTCGTACGATTTGCAGCATTCGCCTGCGGCTGATGCTGCAAACATTGTACTCGTGGGAAATGAGCATCATTCCTTGCTCGTAAAACAATATACTATAATAAGCCAATATAAAATTATAGTATACGATATATTTTTTGTACTACTTTAATTTTAAATTGTTGGGCTAGTATTCTTCTTTAACAATTTATTGTACTCTAATAACATTTAAATTTATTATTTTTTTCGGTCATCTATTGGTTTTTTCTGTTTTCTTACTTATTTCAAATAAAAAACCAGTATTTTAGATTCCGATTGCAAATTTAATAAATATAAGTTACGTTATTAATTTTATCAGGTTGTAGTTTAGGTATTTTTTGGTAATTAGGCTTATTAACCATTTTCGATTAAATATGGTGCCTATTTGAATATCATGGTACACTTTTATAAACTACTTAGTCTAAAAAATAAGCATTCTATAATTAATGGGTCACTTTGGTATCTCTATAATTTACTTGTATGTATGTATGTATGTAGTTAGGGGTAACAGATACAACTGCGACCTATAAAATCTATTGGGTCTCCCTTTTCTTGCTATATTTCTGATGATTTCTCAGACTTATAGCAGCTCTTCTAGTCCTATCTTCCTTAGAAAGTTTAGGATAGAATTGGGTTTTAAATTAGGTAATTCTTCCCTTTCGATTTCGTATGACCCTAGGTATTTGACCCAAGAAGTACTTAATGCTATGCATTCTGAAAGTATGTGTATTCAGGTTTCATCCTCTACCTCACAGAATCTGCAGTTTGCTTCATCTACTAATCCTAGTTTCTTTATGTGTCCTCTTAATCGACAGTGACCGGTTAGTATTCCTGTTCCGGAGGTTTTTCTTACTCAGGTTAAGACAGCTGTGAGATCTTTTCTGGTTATAGATTCCCAGGAGCGTCTTCGATTGTCTTAGTCCTTCTAGATCATTCCAGTACTTGGATTTTTCGCTATCCATTTTTTTCCTTAGTTTTTCTAAGATTGTACTACTGCTGATTCCACAGGAAGGTTCTGGTCCCATGTATGGGGTTTCAGCTCCATTTTTTGCCACCTTGTCTGCTGTTTCATTTCCTTCTATTCCTACGTGTCCTGGAACCCATAGGAGGGTAACAGTGTTATTCTGTCCTAGTTCATTTAATTTGCCTAGGCATTCCCAGACCATCGTTGAACTGATTGTATCTAAGTTCAGAGCTTTGATGGCTGCTTGACTATCTGACATGATTACAATCTTCTGTCTAAGATAGTTCCTTTCAATATTAAATTCTATACATCTATACACGAAATCTTTCTGAGTATTTGGTTTTAGGTCCAAACACCTCTGCTCCTGTTCCTTTATCTGTCTTGAAACCGTCTGTATACCATTGTTTTGGCTTATCCTCAATATGGCGTTTTCGTCCCATTCAGATTTACTTCCCAGTTTAGTGGTAAATTTCCTTACAAAGTTAAATTTCTTTGGCATGTCATCTTGGGGCATTTTCCAAGTTTTATCAAGTTGGAGTGATCGAGGTTTTTCCTTGATTATTCCTTCTTTGATCATTCTATATATTGTTTTCTTCCTAGCATTTTCTACTTGAGTATGCAGTGGCGAGAGATTTAGTATTACTTTCATTGCAGTAGTGGGACATGTTCTCATTGCTCCAGTGATACATGCACAGGCTAGTCTCTGAATCTTTAAAAGGTTTGTCCTTGTAGTGATCAGATTAGCTCTCGTGCCCCAAGCTACTGCCCCATATGATAGGTCTCACTATTGCTGTGTACATCTATTGCAATGTCTTTGAGTTACAACCCCAATTTTTCCCAGCAATGTTTCTGCACACCATGAGGGCTTTTGTAGCTTTGTGTATTATTTCGTTTTCCAGTTTAAAACTGCTCTGACTGATTCGGATCACATGAAGAATGATTTCCTCCTGTCCCTGTTGTAGTAGAGCAGGAAATATTCCGTCAGTTCCAGGGGTTTTGATTGGCTGAAAGGTGTTCATAGCCCATCTCAGCCGTTCTTCACTACATATGTGTTTTGCCATTGCAGTGTCTTCCCTGGTTGGTCTTTTAGTTTTGTACCTCGTATTTCCTGGGGTGATTATGCCTGCAGAAAAGTGGGTTTCTAGCAGGAGCTTTGCTCGTTCTTGTTCGCTTTCTGTGAAGTGACCATCTGGCTTTCGCAGTGCCATTACTGTATCTACTCTTCCTTTCGCTGAGAATTTGTGTAGTCTTGCAGCAAAAGGTGTAAAGTCTATTTCTTCGCAGAATTTCCTGAAGCTATTTCTCTTGGCTTTTCTAATCTCTCGGTATGTCCGTATCACTTACATTGTATATCACCTTTGTATCCATACTGGCCAGTCCTCTTACCTGCCCTCATAAACCCATGGTTTCTGTATTAATGCAATTCCCATTTGGTAACTGATAAACGTTCTTCAGATAACCGCTCATGCTCCTTTAGCGTGATGGGCGTTAAGCTGAGCAATATTTATTCACATTTTTTTGTTTGCACTTACTCTTGCTTTTCGTTGAGGACCCCTTCCTTACTTCCAACGAGGGTGTCGTCTGACTCACCCCAGAGGGTGACATCCGCGTCCTGCACTTCTCTGACCTCTATGGTTGCCTCATTTTTCTGAGTCTTTGCCATAAAGGTTGGTGACGTGGAAGGACCCGATGCTTTCCGCATCGCTAGGTGTCTCCCTGGGTGAGCCACTTCCACTTTCTCCTTGGGCAGTTTTCTCCTCTGGGTTTTCTTCCCTTCTTAGACCGTGAACGGGGATTTTCCCGAACCGGTAGAAGAAGGTGAAGCCCTTGTCCTTAAGGGATTGGCAGTATAGTTCGTCTATCGCTGCCCTCAAGAGTTGCCCTGCCGCCTCTTCTTTCAGGCTGAGGACTTTCCATTGGTCCGTCCTCAGACCCTCATTTTGGGCTTTAATCAATTAAAGTAGCTTTTAAGCTGATAGCCCTTTGCTCCTGGGATGGAAGGCAGTAACGACATGTGATTTGGGGATATCGTCGCCCCTACATGTCGTCAACTCCTTTTCCTTCCCATTTCTTTGGGTGAGCTACTTTCAACCGGAGCCAATCAGTCGACTATGATTAGTCCCGGTTTGAAATGTATTTCGCCGAATTGGAGCTTGTGCTCCCATCCGGCGAACATTTCCTCCACTATCGCCTCCTCCCCTTTGGGAAGGATGGCGACTTTTTTTATTTTAAGAGCAGTGGCGTAGCTGCTCTTACCTGAGGTGGTCTGCTTTTCCACCTTCACCTTCTATTTTTTTATTTCTTGGGCGGGACTGATGGCAGTCTCAGCTCGCTTGCGTTTCTGTTGCGGGACAGGCTCTTTGGATTTATGCTCCATAGCCTTCCTCCTAGCTATGTCAGGTGTTATTCCCTGGTTTAGGTACCTAAAGTACCATTTGCAGCCGGCCCCGCTGAGTCCCCACCTCAGAGGCGGGTTCTCTTAATTTGAAAAGCGGAGGTTGCTTTTTTGGTGCTTCTGCTGCCTGCTGGAGTGTGTTCCTCCCTCAGGTTTCCCTTTGTGGCTTGTTTCCACTCCGGGCTCTGAGGTGCCAGCGATCAGCACTGCTGTCTCCCAGGGTGTTTCCCGAGAGGCTGAAGAAGGGGAGGGTTTTCCTCCTGCCTTTTTTTTTATTTGTGTTGTTGTTGAGGTGTATTCCCACTGGTTTTCTTTTTTATGTTTTTTTTTTCGTACATGGTTGTTCCCACAAGTATCTAGGGAATAAACAGTCCGCTCCGACAGTGCCCCGCATACCGGAGTAAGGCTAATTACAAGGTGGTTTCGCGTGGTGAACCCAGGGGACCGTTCGCGACCAACTTAACCCGTTGGCCATTCAGTACATCGGCACGGTACCTCACACCTTCACTTGAATTTGTTGGTGTAATTATTAGCCATAAGATGAGGAAGGGACATCGGGCCCTCTTCCAGCTTGCCGTTGCCCGGGATGTGCCTCTGGGAGGCTATTACACAAGGGTCGTACCGATTCGAGGGGGAAGGATCCGGAAGCCTACTAGCGGTCAGCCACTCAAGCTGTCGCATCCATCCCCTCTTCACTGCACTCCCTTACCGCCCCAAACTTTACTTACTTAATATATACTTACCTGTATCATATATGTAATAATTTGCAGATAATATTTTCAACCGGAACCTTGAAATGCTGGTATGTTTACCACTGCATTATCTGTGAAGAATCCTGCGATGTCTCTTTTTGCACTGTTTTAGACTTTAGAACTTAAAATTTTAGTAGGCATCTGTTTAAGTCACATTTAAAGTGTGTTTGGTCAAACATAAGTTTTCAGTAATGTTATCATTGTCTACGTGGCTACGATTTTATCCGGCGCAAAATCCTACTTTGGTAACCCTAGAACTAGGTCTGTACAGTACCTGTTCTCTTCATTACAAATTTATTATCCTTTAATTGCTTTGTTTTGGTCATAGACAAATTAAGAGACTTTTCGAAACATAGCCCAAACATGTTTGTGCGCATTCCTGGAGGCGCAATCGCATTCTGTAGTGGTGAAAATTGGAACGAAACCAGCTAAATATAATCAGCTGGTAGCCCGAAATAGCAGTTATAGCATAGTGATATGTTAAGTGTTAGTAATTTTAGTTTAAAATAAATTTATTGTAGTTTTACCATTAAA
Organism: Altica lythri; assembly: GCA_964028335.1. Lineage (NCBI taxonomy): Eukaryota > Metazoa > Arthropoda > Insecta > Coleoptera > Chrysomelidae > Altica > Altica lythri. Next base: position 74,750,974 of record OZ034801.1, on the reverse strand, counting down.
AGGATGTAAAAGTATAGTAAATAATTTTGAACATGTCACTACTAGGTTATTTTAGATATAAATGCTGTGTTGTAGAATGTAAAAGTAAGTATTTCTATCCTGTATATGAAACAAATTTTCATCATTAAAAGTTTCAAATGTTTCCTTCAAATTCTTCACTCAGGAAAAAATGGTTAATTAATTCATTAAATTTGATTCATAAGAAAATAATATGTTTCAGTGAATTTATTTATTTTGATCTTAGTTCCTCGTATAATAAGGAAATATTATAGAGATTTTTTTAGATCGAACAATCCCTAAAGTTTATGTATTAGAAGTACTGCGCGTTTTTTTAGATGCTATTCAGAAAAAATACCACTTTTTTGAGAAATGGTAGGAAAGAACTAGTCATCGAAGCCTCCTCTTTCCAATTTGTGTTAAAACCCTATATTAAAATAATTCTTAAACATATGTTATTTATTATTAAGATCTTAAATTTATAACTTGTGCAATTTTGTATTTATTTTTTATGTTTTTGTGTTCAAATAAAAATTGTAATTATTAAAACTTGTTTTTGTTTGAGTTTATTTCTACTAGTCAGAAAATATAAGTGTATCTATTCCAATATAATGTTTAAACTAGATATGCTGTATATCCCGCCAATTTTTAAATCGATGAGCTTCTTCCAGGAGATCATGGCGCGCTGATGTCGGAACTTGTTGCCAACTTTATGTTAAGGACCAAAACATCTGTTCTATTATCTTTGGTACTGGTACTTAAACTAGTTTTAACACTATTATGTTTTTTACAGCCCAAAATGGCTATACATATTAGGACCTACTTACATTTATTATCCTTAATTTTTTTTGAAAAGCAAGCTTACGGTTACCTAAAAAACAAGGTGTGTTTTCTTAATGAGATAAAATTTTTGGCATTCCGATTCCTGCTGTAAATTTTTCCTTCTAAACCCTATTTCGTTACGGACCTGTCTATGTGCCTAGTATTAGTATATTACTTTACGAGTGGAGTAAATTGTATATTTGGTCCTCGAGTGAAGTACTATGCTTTACCCACGACTTACCAAATGGTTTTGTATAAAATATAAAACTAAAAATAACAAACATAAAATCTTAATTTTGACATAAGTTGTCAAAAATATTCAATTTCAATGAGAAGTTCTGTCTGAGAAATGTCAATTGTTAGTTAATTTCATGTATAGGTACTGTAGGCGTGATTCAGTGCATAATACAGGTTTCTATTTACTTACTCCACTAGTGCAGTAAATGCAAATATAACAAAACTGCTCAATAATTTGACACTTACTAACAGAGATATAGGTTAAAAAAAGATTCGCAATTTACTTATGAGTCGTTGATAAAAATCTGAAAATTTTCAATGTCAATTGCTTACAATTTTTTAAAGTGAATTTACTTCGCTATCAAAAAGAACTACACACATTTAATAAGTTAAAATTAAGCTCTTAGTATGCAACAACATTTACTGCGGTGTTAAATATCTTATAAACTATAATTTTCATTATGTAACTTTCATTATCCGGATCCTTCTCGTACTCCGTATTAGACGTGTATTATACATAAAAATTATTTCTCATTTCTCTTTTGAAAATACGGCTAATGGTATTATCTTTGAAAATAGTAAATGTTACCTTGTTACAAATTATTCAGATGTTACCCTTCTGTTACTTCTCAGATGATAGACTGACAGAGCCATAAACAACCTTAATAAGATTTGAAGAGAATGTCGCTCTAAAATTGGTCGTATTTGATGTAGCAGCTATTGTAGCTTGTTATATCTAATTTAATACCAGATGAAGAAATTTAAGATAATACTGGAATTTGTTTTAATTTAATATATTTATATTATGTTGCAATTGCTGGTATTAATTCTTATTAAAACTGATTTGCATTTTTGTAATTTCGGTACGTAGGTTTTTCTGTATATAAAGTATAAAACAAGTGTTGTATGAGAGTTTTTGGATCGAAAGGTAGGCAAAAAGTAATGTATTGACGGTCTTGATCTGTTTTGCTTGATTAAGACTATGTATATTTTTGATATTGCAAAATCTTTATTTTTTTCGAAAATATTTTCTTTTAAGAACGTAATTATATTTTTGTGTGATTCATATAAAAGTTGTAAATTTAAAACTTAAATCCTAGAATAATCTCTTAAATATTGCTCTACAAACATATTATACTCAGGTTAATATGTTGTCGTTCTTCTTCGTTAGGTTTTTTCTCATTTTTTTATTTATTATTTGCGAGGACGGGAATGTTATTGGAATTTAACACATTGTTTAAAATGATTGATTTTAATTCTTAAAAGAGCTTCTGCATTTCAATTAATTCTTCTCGATTTGTATTTTATGTAATAATCCCAATCTTCCAATTAAATTTTAAAATTGATTTTTGCAGACATTTAATTTTCAAAAGTTTTTGTTAATGCATTGGGGTTTAATATCCAGATGAAAAATGTCATTTTCATTAACTTTTACAAAGGCGTTTGGTAATATTACTTTATCAATAACTTGTTAGGGTTTCGTAACCAAATGGCAATAAATTAAACCCTCATAGATCCGTCATGCCTGTTTGTCTGTCTGTCCGTCCGTATGTGACAGTCTCTTTTTCCCTATACTTTAGGAAATATACTGTTTAAACTTGGTAAGTAGATGAATTTTGTGAACTGGCTTAGGATTTTACACAAAAAAAAGGTTTCCTCATACTTAAAACTAAAACTCAAAAAAAGTTTTTTCAACAAACTAATGTGTGTGGGGTATATTTGAAAATTTCTTCAAAAATGATATTAAGGTTTCTTATATCATGTTTTACTAATTACTAAACTGAATATTTTGCGCGAGAGATACTTCCTAAGTGGTAAAATGTATCCCTCCCTGTAACTTTGGTAATAAGAAAATTGTAAAACTAAAACTAATATATATAAACTTCCACCGAAAATTAATTGGACCAAAATTAAGTAGGTAGTTTTTTTTTAAAAACATCGATCAAAGTTACAACGAACTACAAGAACTTTTATATTGTTACTTGGTGTTACGGAACCCTTTATGGGCGAGTCCGACTCGCACTTGGCCGCGTTTTTTTCTTGTAGGTATGTTTAGCGTCTGTATTTAATAGGCTGCATTTTAAATTAAAATAGTTTTATTTTGTTGATGACTGTCGATTTCTTATTTGGGTTATTAATATTCTGAACCTACTTTGCGTAATGGAATTGTTTTAAGATGAATTATTATTTTTTTTTATATATTAAGTGTATATTATACAATTATACAATTATAATGGTCCATGACATCGAGACCTAAAATACCGTCAAAATCAACATCTAAATGGGTGATTACCTACCCGTAAACAGGATAAAAACTGATTTGATAATGAAGAGTTTTTAATTTATTATGCTCTGATCTTTTTTTAAGTTTTTTGCAGTGTCCTGAATAAAAATTGATATAGCTGCACCGGTATCAATCAATAAATTATATTTTTGGTCCTCTGTCCAGAAACAGAATCTTTAGGAAAATGACATTTTCCGGCCTGGGCCGGCAAAACACCTTTAAGTTTATCTAAAGAGATGGCGCTATGATTCATCACAAATACTTTTTCTAAAGGTAAGCAGAATTCTAATTTACATTTAATTTCTCTTACAACTTTTATTTTCAATTTAACATTTCTGACGAAAAAGTCAATTTACAAATACTTATCATTCGATTATGAAAATACATATCTTGATTTTAGTTTTGCTTATTGAACTATAATAGTTCATTGTCTCTGCTATGTTTATATAAAACTATTAGATATTAATGTTAATATTTTCAATATGACAGTTTTTAATGTGCTGCTTATTAGCTCAGTATTCGTATATATAAAAATTAAGGATCTTGAAATCGATTTTATCATAAAATTATTCCTTATTACTAATTCCTTTAATCGTGCAATAGTTGTCAATAAACACCTAAACTTGTGTGTCGTTTTTACGCTTTTGGTAATATCAAAAATTGGTCGGACCAAAAAATAGTGTGTGTTACACGTCAGGAAAATGTTTTGCCAGTGCTCGTATTGTTTCGCCTCGGTGCTACGCAGCTCGGCTACACAACTTTACTCGCTCTTGCAAAATGTCATTTTTCGTGCTTGTGTCACAAATAACTATTATTTTTCGCATCCCTTATAAAATACATTTTTTTTTTAATTTACAGTTAGGTGCGATCTTAAAGAAAGTTATGTTTGGAAAAATTAAACTCCGGGTTTAGATCGTCTTTATTTAAGTTCTGAGTTTGTTCTTGAATATCGGAAAGAAAATCTATTTGTTGACTGGCAAAATTCGGAGGGTTTTGGTAAGACAGCGACAGATAATTTCTGTATTAGTCGCTTTTGTTGGTTTTAACTGGAGATTCATAGTACCTATTGATCTTTGTTATTAGAATAATCTGCATAATTTTGAGAGTTATCTGTTGAATGGTTTTTGGAGTATAAATTATTGTCATATATTTGATTGTCTAAATTCACTTGATTTTAAGAAATTATTTGAATTTTTTTGAAATACAGAAGGACAAAACTAATTTTGAATTGGAGTTGGAAAAGATCTGGGTTGATTTGGAAAATTATTTTGTCTCTGCTTTGGAACTGCATTTGGTAATGAATTTTGGAAAGAATTAGGGTTTAGAATATTTGAATAAAAACCCCAAGTGGAAATTGTCATTGCGATACTCCTGTGATAGGTTACTCGAGGTGACAAGCTAGATTCTAATAAAACATGTAAAATTGTTAAAAATATGAACTGGAAAATTAAAAAGTTAAATAAAAGTAAAAAAATTAGGATAAAAAAATCTTTTTGTGGGGGACTATAAATATTAACTTCTATAAACTTGAATTCAAGGTAATAATAATAATACAAATATTCGAATTGTTATAAATATCGTGTCTTTAGATTTTAGAAGATACTTGTTACGTAATTAAAGGCTATTTTGTACTATAATATTAATTATTTGTTTTGTCAATTCTAGCCATTATGTAAACTTTAATTGGCGGAGCATGCTTTTTGCTAAATTATTCTTACATTCTCGTAGTCTATAATTTAACATTCTACTAAAGTTGCATTAATAAGCCCGGTGGTCCATCATGCATTGTTTTTACAAGTTCTAATAATTATTTTGGGATTGTTTTACAAATTTTTAATAGAATTTAGGTCTGGTAAACGTTTAGGCCAGTTTGAGACCTCTCGCTTCATTTGTTATAATAGAGCATGATACTAAAATTATTTTTAATTACAGCGTTTTACAGTTTAAAGATAAGATGTAGCAAAAAATCAACTTACCCGGACGAGTTAAAGTTTAATAGTAAAAAGTAGTAAGAAAAAAATATTTGCTTTCAGCACAAGACTCCCGTAGAACATTACGGATATTATTTATTATTTCAGACAGATCTGGCAGCCTTAAATCTTAATCAAGTTTCTAAGTACCCGAATTCGGTTGTCATTCAAACTTAAACATATTTTTAAAATAAAATTTGCACAGATTTATAAAGATACAGATCTGAAATATAAGGAATGTAAAAATACAACAATTTTATTTAAAAAATTGTTCACTTTCTAGTATTATACAATTTTATAGTATTCATTATAATCCAGAAACTAATAATGGTCATTTTACATACATTTTTAAATAAGAAAGTTTAAACTTTTTAAATGATATTTTAACTTAGGTAAGTACAAAAACTAATATGTTGAAAATGTCTTAAAATGGCACTAGTTGTGTAAATATTTTTTTGTATGTTAGTTATATATTTTAATTCGTCAAAAATGAATTTAACACCTTTTTTGGTCAAATACATTGTAAACTCCAAGTGCTAAACGTGGTTTATATATATATATATATATATATATATATATATATATATATATATATATATATATATATATATATATATATATATATATATATATAAACAAAGTGCCAAGAAAACGCGTATTAATATAAAAAAATGGCCCTTGGTAAGCCAGGCGTATCAGTAGATTTATATTAATTTCTATCATTTAAAGTATACGTTTTAGAAAAAAATGTTTTAGATAAAAGTTGTAGGTCTTTTTGAGACAAACAAAAAAGTTTGCTAACATTTTTTTGTACAGGGTGAAGTAAAAAAGTTACGAATTTTTTTCCATTTTGATTTGATGTCACGCCAAAACGGCTGTACCGATTTGGCCCATTAACGAACTTGACCGAGATTTTTGGACGATTGATTTTTGTACCAAATTTCATTTCGATCTGTTAAAAAATGCGACCGCTATCGTGTCCACAGATTTCGTTATATCGGAACTATACATACATATATATATATATACATATATATATATATATATATATATATATATATATATATATATATATATATATATAAGTTTTGAACGGAAGGTGTTTTTGAGGTCAGGGGGGCCCAAAACGAAAAACTGTAGTGAAAGAAATTTTCTCGAAGTCGTGAAATGCGAACCAGCTGAATAGTAGATATAGATCTACTAAAAAAGGAGGATAACGGGAATCAACGCAACAAGGATCATGGTTACCATTCCTACTTGTAACCATGATCATTGTTGCGTTGATTCCCGTTATCCTCCTTTATATATATATATATATATATATATAAACAAAGTGCCAAGAAAATGCGTATTAATATAAACAAAACGGGAAAATTATTGGGCATGTACGCAAAAAGGATCAATAAGGCCACGAGTAGGAATGGTTATGCCGCACTGATGACGGCTAATGAGCCAGAAACATGCATGTCTGCGGTTACCATTCCTACTCGTGGCCTTATTGATCCTTTTTGCGTACATGCCCAATAATTTTCCCGTTTTGTATATATATATATATATATATATATATATATATATATATATATATATAGACACAGTGAGGTAAATAGTGGGTATTTCGCAAAAATTAGGCGAAGTGTACTCTTTAAGATTTAATAGGTACTTCAATATTTCGTTAAAAATATTTTAACATCTTCAGGAAGTTACTACAAATGTTACAATTCGATTAAAATAATAACTAGTTATGTTCATATAATGTTTTACTTACTCTTGTGAGGATGAAGCCAACGATGGAATTAGGTATAATGCAAATAAAATATTTAAAACAATCACTATTATTAAATTATTAGTAAAATTTCTCAAAACACTCTACAAATGTTGAAAAACTTAGATGTCATCGTTATGTTGGATTAACATAAAATAGAGACATAACTACTTCGATTTTTTGAAAATATAAGAACAAAGCCAGGAGAGTGAGTATATATTATTGATTTGTTAAGGTTAACTTAATAGGTTTAGGTTTATTTAATATGAAGATAGGTAATAAGAGTGAATGTTAATAATTACTAAGGTCTTAGAGGATTAAATTATTAAATTATTATGAATTATTGGAGATGAATATAGATGTAAACTTTTTTAAAGGATGAGATTATTCATTTATAGAGGAAGAACTGATATTAGATGGTAGGTGGTTATTATCTAAGTATAATAAGAAACTATAAATTTCACTGAGATGTTGTATATCAGTACGTTTGTTGATGCTGTTAGGTTCTTGTAAAATATGTGTCATCTCTAAGAAAAGTCTTTTTTTGTAGTTATTACAAGTGGAAAGAATCTTAATAGAAGAATAGTTAAAGTTATGGTTGGTTTTGTTAGTATGTTCAGCTAAAGAGCAACGTTCAGGATGGTGTCTTATATCACTTTTATGAAGGCTAATTCTTTCTTTAATAAATCTTGAAGTGTCTTAAATAATCAGCAAACGACTAAGAACAGCAATACTTAACGTTAAATAAAACTCTTTAGAGTATTTTTAATCCAAGCTTTCGTAATTACTTTATTACATTATCAAGGAGCTACAAAATTAAGAGTGACAGAATGCAAGTAGAAATAAATTATAAATTTATACTTACATCTCTGTGAGGTTATAACGTTGTTGTTCTAAAAGAAATTAACATGAGTAAATAATAAATTATAAAATTAAAATGATGTTTTTTATAAGTATTATCAAATTGATGTTTCTCACAAGATATGACATTAATGATTAAATAGTCATGTAACTATGATTTCAAAAGTAATAAATTAGAGAACTAACTATAAGGTATTAGGAATAATAAAAAAAAAAAAAAAATTATAAATTATGGAAGTATTAAGATATAACAATATTAAAGCTTAGATGTTATTAGCCCTAAGGGATTATCCTGGATGTATATCCCTCTAAGATCAGTATAACTGTGCAATGATATAGAAAAACCAGGAAAAAACTATATCTGCTGATCTTTACAATAACTTAATATATTTGAATTATAATTATATCTTATCTATGTATGACAAAATGTAAATTCAATTAAAGTAGATAGTTTAATTGTGGAGAATTTGTAATATTTATTTGTTCATTAACAACTTTAAACTGTAGATTTGTTAGATGTCTTTTTTATTTTAAGTTTTTCAAGAAAATCTACATTTTGTTTTTTTATTAATTACAAATGTGTAGTTTATTTATTATTTTTCTTATTATTCCTAATAATTTTTAGTATTTACTCATAATAAGAAAAATAATAAATAAACTACACATTTGTAATTAATAAAAAAACAAAATGTAGATTTTCTTGAAAAACTTAAAATAAAAAAGACATCTAACAAATCTACAGTTTAAAGTTGTTAATGAACAAATAAATATTACAAATTCTCCACAATTAAACTATCTACTTTAATTGAATTTACATTTTGTCATACATAGATAAGATATAATTATAATTCAAATATATTAAGTTATTGTAAAGATCAGCAGATATAGTTTTTTCCTGGTTTTTCTATATCATTGCACAGTTATACTGATCTTAGAGGGATATACATCCAGGATAATCCCTTAGGGCTAATAACATCTAAGCTTTAATATTGTTATATCTTAATACTTCCATAATTTATAATTTTTTTTTTTTTTTTATTATTCCTAATACCTTATAGTTAGTTCTCTAATTTATTACTTTTGAAATCATAGTTACATGACTATTTAATCATTAATGTCATATCTTGTGAGAAACATCAATTTGATAATACTTATAAAAAACATCATTTTAATTTTATAATTTATTATTTACTCATGTTAATTTCTTTTAGAACAACAACGTTATAACCTCACAGAGATGTAAGTATAAATTTATAATTTATTTCTACTTGCATTCTGTCACTTTTAATTTTGTAGCTCCTTGATAATGTAATAAAGTAATTACGAAAGCTTGGATTAAAAATACTCTAAAGAGTTTTATTTAACGTTAAGTATTGCTGTTTACCCAATAACCACTTTTACTAATATATAAATATATATATATATATATATATATATATATATATATATATATATATATATATATATATATAAATTTTGGATGATCACGGCGCGTTTTTTTAAAAACAAAAATTCTTTTTAGTTAACTTTCGGGAAGCGCCACAGGAATAGGTTAGGCAATGGATGAAAAGAGCCAGACGTGAGAGAAACTTTATTCCAAATATGCGAAATTTTCGGCGACTTTTTTCGCCTTCATCAGCGCCTAAAAGGGGAGTTACAAGATTTGTAAGTATATAAAATATAGTATAATGTTAAAAACTTACAGAGGAAAGTGTTCTAATTTTCCTATTTTTTAGGTGTTCAAATACAACATAATTTGTACTATGCAAAAACAGTAATACATTAAAATTTTTCGGATATAACAGTGTTTAATTTCCCGATCTTAATTTTAAACAATTTAAGCGTTTTTACTATTGTAAAATTCGAAACGAAAACAGTAAACCACAAGGACATCGAGGAACGCAGAAACATGTATCCTTTTTATTTTTGTATTATTAAGACAAAGACAAAACATATTAGGAATACACAGAGCGAACTCTGGGTAAGAGTTGCTAGGATACTCCTGTTGTTAGAGGCCACCTACGGTGACATTTGGATAGACCTTCGACAGGTGTCAGCCATTTATTATTTTAAGGTTAGGCCCTGGACATAAACACAAACAAAACACCACACAACAACCATGAAATTAAAATATTTCGATTATTAAACTTCTATATTAATAAACTCGTTGCTTAAATAACTATTAACACGCTGCTATGTAAACAATCGTTTTTAACATTGTTTGTTATCATTAAAAGTGTCACTTTTAATGACAGTTGTACAAAAATATGTATTATTAAACAAAAAGGTTATGATTTTTTTGAATAAACCTAAACCTATGTTGCAATAATTGCTGACAAGAGACCATTTATGTTCTATTGCCTTTAAGGCTGCATCTAGATGGACGTTGGTAAATAAGGAAACCACATCCAGACTCACAATTCTGTAATTATCCGGTAACTGAAATTTATTAAATGTATTGAAAACATCGAAAGAATCTTTAATATAGTAGGCAACATTAAAATCATATGATTTTGTCAAGATTTCAGTCAAGAAGGAAGCTAACAAATTAGTTGGAGTACCCAGACTCGCAACAATTGGACGTACTGAAAGAACTGGCTTATGGATTTTAGGAAGAGCATAAAACTTTGGAATAATACCATTATAACACATAAGTTTCTTTTTTGTAACTTCGTCTATCAGTTTAGACGTAAAAAGGTTTTTGATTAAGTCATTACATTTAGATTGAATTGTATTTGTTGGATCTCTAGGCAATAACATGTAGGTATTATCCGCATTAAGCAATTCCTGACATAAATCCAAATACTTTTGTTTTTCCAGTATGACAGTTACATTACATTTGTCAGAAGGCATGACGATAATATTAGGATTTTCTTTTAAGAAATTTCTTGTTTTATGTAACATCATTCTGAAAAAATCAAAAGCATTCTTTTTGTTGTTATATTTGTGTACACAATATGTCACTATGTAAGCGGCCTTTGCTATCAGTAGGTCCCTCTGTTGCGGGTCAATGACGGATGAAATGATTGCTTCAATATCGGCTAAAATGCTCTTAATAGAGACGTCCCTACCTATCACTGGTTCAACACTGAACTTTGGTCCTAAAGACAAAAAACTCAAAATATCACTAGGGATGTTAACATTAGTTAAATTTTTAATCCAAGATGGTTTTGTATTGAGTTTCAATTTAAGTTCATTGTTGTACAAATTATCAAATTTCTTTGTATTCTTAGCCTTTGTATTATGAAAGTTAATATTGTATGATCTTTGTTGTTTACTAGCAAATTTTTTGAAAATATTTTCTGAAGTCAAATTAATAATTTTTTCTTTCAACACATTTAAATTATTTTCCAAATTCGCTATAATTTTGACATTGTTAGTAATTTCTAAATTTAAAATTCTGTTATCTAACCTGTTACAGTATTTTGTGCCTTTGTTAGACCTAATGTCCTGTCTATGAAGTAATTTAGTGATGGATGAAGTGGTGTGTGTTATGTGAGGTGGAATGATGTTAGAAGCCCTACACCGAAGGAGAAAGCATCTTCTGTTATATTCTTTCCCTAGTTTCTGTTTTGTTTTGGCCCAATCCTTTAATTTCCTAACTGCCGTGTCACCATACTCATTTTTGATGTCTTGGAAGAACCCCATGCCTGTGATTAAAAGCAGAGAAGAAGTCTTTGCCGACAACGTTAGATAAACAGATGTTTAAAATTATTGGGTTAGCGGCTGTGTGAAATAAGTGTATTCTTATAACTATATTTCAAGCTTTCGAATAAACTTTAATTCATCTTCAGGAAAAACTACAAAAATAATGAATGCATTAATATCACCTATGAAAAATTGTATAATATATTCTTTAGGATGATAGTAAATAAAACTTACGTTGGTGAGATTGAATTTCTCTTAGGTGTTATTACTGCACGTGACATCTCAAGAAAACCATAGGGCTGTGTGGGTTGGGGAGCCAAGTTCATTGAGGTAAAAACCTCACTGAGCTTGTCTCCTCAGCTTCATAACACTCTCTTTTATATATTTCAATCTGAGTATAATTTTTCTAAATTTGTATAATTGACATAAGTAATTAGTGATGTAGCATCTAGTCATATAAATAAAAAAAAATTTTGTGCTTTTATTTAATAATTTAAAAGAAAGAATTATTTAGTTAGGCAACCCTGCTTATATTTTTGAAATTTTGACCGGTATATATCAGGTCCTTCACAAATAGAAGAAGAGATTTTTCTAGAATTGTCAATTACAACTGACAAGACAGGTAGTACCTAACCTAATAATAATTTCTGTCATTGAAGACCATGTGGTGTTAAGATCTTTTAAAAAACTTTTTTGTAACAAATTGAGAAGGATCTTCCTCAATTTTTGTGATTATGTGTTAATTTGATAATATTGGTTCAGTCCTATGGTTTTCTTGAGATGTCACGTGCAGTAATAACACCTAAGAGAAATTCAATCTCACCAACGTAAGTTTTACTTATTATCATCCTAAAGATTATATTATACAATTTTTCATAGGTGATATTAATGCATTCATTATTATTGTAGTTTTTCCTGAAGATGAATAAAAATTTATTAGAAAGCTTGAAATATAGTTGAAAGAGTACACTTATTTCACACAGCCGCTAACCCAATAATTTTAAACATCTGTTTATCTAACGTTGTCGGCAAAGACTTCTTCTCTGCTTATATATATATATATATATATATATACATATATATATATATATATATATATATATATATATATATATATATATATATATATATGATACATAAAGTATCTAGTGCCTTACTGTCAAAAGTAATAATTTCAGTTTTGAACTGAAATGGTGTCGGTTAGAAATTTCTAACACTTTAAAAGACACCTTGGATGCGGCGATATAAATAGATATAAATATCATTCAACCTATATCAGGGCAAAACCAAACTACAGACACGTGTTTCGCTCTTAGTTTGAGCTCGTCAGTGTAGTACAGGCTATGTCTCTCAAGTCACTAATCAAGAGACATCCCCGCTATAAATTGAACGATATCTATAGATGTCAAATTGCAAAACTGATAAACAGTCGCAAGTGGTTCCATCTTCACTCCAAAAATGGTATTTCAGTGGTAGCTTTGCATCTTGTATATAACCTTAGGCAAGGTAAAATGATAAAACGAACAGAGCGTTTTGTGACAGTCTAAGAATGTCCAAAGATGATACATAAAGTATCTAGTGCCTTACTGTCAAAAGTAATAATTTCAGTTTTGAACTGAAATGGTGTCGGTTAGAAATTTCTAACACTTTAAAAGTTTTGCAATTTGACATCTATAGATATCGTTCAATTTATAGCGGGGATGTCTCTTGATTAGTGACTTGAGAGACATAGCCTGTACTACACTGACGAGCTCAAACTAAGAGCGAAACACGTGTCTGTAGTTTGGTTTTGCCCTGATATAGGTTGAATGATATTTATATCTATTTATATCGCAGCATCCAAGGTGTCTTTTAAAGTGTTAGAAATTTCTAACCGACACCATTTCAGTTCAAAACTGAAATTATTACTTTTGACAGTAAGGCACTAGATACTTTATGTATCATCTTTGGACATTCTTAGACTGTCACAAAACGCTCTGTTCGTTTTATATATATATATATATATATATATATATATATATATATAAACAAAGTGCCAAGAAAACGCGTATTAATATAAACAAAAGGGGAAAATTATTGGGCATGTACGCAAAAAGGATCAATAAGGCCACGAGTAGGAATGGTAACCGCAGACATGCATGTTTCTGGCTCATTAGCCGTCATCAGTGCGGCATAACCAAGTAGGGTATTGCACTTGGCTAGCAAAAGTGTTGGATACTTGGGAGCAAAGGATGTTGGGGAAACATGTGTAAAGAAACATAAAAACACAAAAACAACGAAAGCTCACACAGGAGTCCTATCGCCATTTTGTGCTTTCGGCCAGCTGTGCCAATGGGTTTTCGGCTAGCAACTAGCGTCGCAACGTTGGCGAAACGGACTCATTGTGTTTGAGTCGTTCTAAGCCCAGGATATGAAATAAACAAATAATTTTCCCCTTTTGTTTATATTAATACGCGTTTTCTTGGCACTTTGTTTATTTCATATCCTGGGCTTAGAACGACTTAAACACAATGAGTCCGTTTCGCCAACGTTGCGACGCTAGTTGCTAGCCGAAAACCCATTGGCACAGCTGGCCGAAAGCACAAAATGGCGATAGGACTCCTGTGTGAGCTTTCGTTGTTTTTGTGTTTTTATGTTTCTTTACACATGTTTCCCCAACATCCTTTGCTCCCAAGTATCCAACACTTTTGCTAGCCAAGTGCAATACCCTACTTGGTTATGCCGCACTGATGACGGCTAATGAGCCAGAAACATGCATGTCTGCGGTTACGATTCCTACTCGTGGCCTTATTGATCCTTTTTGCGTACATGCCCAATAATTTTCCCCTTTTGTATATATATATATATATATATATATATATATATATATATATATATATATATATATATATATATATATATATATATAATATCCAGATAGAACTGCAGTAAGTGAACATGTCAATAATAATGATCATATCATGGATTACAACAACATTAAAATTCTAGATCGTGAAAGCAATATGGTTAAGAGACTCTTTCTAGAAATGGCCCACATTTGTCAACATAAAAACACAATGAATCTGAGAACTGACATCAGACATCTAAATGAAATGTTTTCGTATTTGCTCTCTGTTGATAGTAAGAATTACCATAATAATGTATCTTTTGAATTTTAATTCAGCTGGTCAACCAGATGCATGCATGAGGTTGTTGAACAACATTAGTATGTTCCCCTAATGGTCTCATTAGCCACAAGTCTCATTAGCTGAAAGTATGGGGTTCATGCTGTGATTATTTTCATTTTGCTCACTGCTTGTAGATGGTTGACTTTTCCATTTGCTTGTTTCACTAACGTTTCTTTTTAATAATAGAAATTCCTTTTTTTCTTTCTCTTAAATTAATCTCCTTCAATTTTAATATTCATGTTTATATTATGTCAACTAATACAATTTTGCTCTTTTTAAATATTTTGTTCAATATTAATAATTTTTAATAATAAGTGTAACTATATAGAGTCACAGTATCGCCATAGTTAATATTTCCATAATTTTTATATAAAATTTGAGTTCTTATATTTAATATTCACCCTCCGTTCTTTTCAACTTTATTGTTTCTTCTTGACACAATGGGTTGGCTAATAGTCTCATTAGATACGAGGCCACTACTGGTCTGTCAACTTCGTATTTTTGCTTCCGTGTTCTGGGGTTAAATGTCAGAGCTCAAAGGTCAATGTCGAAGGTACTTTCATGCCACGTTTTACTTCTAACCTAACTAATGTCTGATATGTGACTCAATTGTGTTATATGGTACAGTTTTAATATGTTTGTGCTGTGTTTTACTCTCTCAACATCAACAACGAAATATCCTCAACAAGTTGTAAGTTTCAATTTAAATGTTAACTTTATCATGTTCACTGACTGTTTTTTTAAAACGTTTGTAGCTCCCTGATGATGCTCGTAACCACGATCGAAAGCTTGGATTAAACAACTTAAAAGAGTACTCTTTCGTTTTTTTGCTGCAAACCCAATATTTATATAGATGTCAAAGATAATAATAGTATACCTAATACTATTATGACGTTTTACAGAGTCTTTGAAAATCAAAGAACATATAGACCGTTTACTAAGAACCAACAACTACTTCCCTGGCTATATGCCACGACGGACATTGAATTACAGTTCAAAGTTAAACGGGGTTAGTATATCTGCAAGATAGAACTAACCATTTTAGTTTGCAATTCGATAGGATATCACTTGTAGACCGGTTTCGACGTTTTTTGCGTCTCATCAGTACAAGGCAGATATCCATCCAGAAGCTCTAAGAGCAACTAGATTGGAGATATGTCTGAAATCACACAAATACATTATCTTTAGTAAAGAAAATGTTAAAAGTGCGATAATAGCGACATCTCCATAACTAATTGCAAACTGAAATTCTATTTGACAAAAAACCTCTCGGCTTTGTAGGGTTAACTACTTGATTGCAGTTTCCTGCTAATCAATTGTCATTTCAGTAAAACGTTTATCAAATAGATGTCAAAGATAATAATAGTATACCTAATACTATTATGACGTTTTACAGAGTCTTTGAAAATCAAAGAACATATAGACCGTTTACTAAGAACCAACAACTACTTCCCTGGCTATATGCCACGACGGACATTGAATTACAGTTAAAAGTTAAACGGGGTTAGTATATCTGCAAGATAGAACTAACCATTTTAGTTTGCAATTCGATAGGATATCACTTGTAGACCGGTTTCGACGTTTTTTGCGTCTCATCAGTACAAGGCAGATATCCATCCAGAAGCTCTAAGAGCAACTAGATTGGAGATATGTCTGAAATCACACAAATTAGCCAGGGAAGTAGTTGTTGGTTCTTAGTAAACGGTCTATATGTTCTTTGATTTTCAAAGACTCTGTAAAACGTCATAATAGTATTAGGTATACTATTATTATCTTTGACATCTATTTGATAAACGTTTTACTGAAATGACAATTGATTAGCAGGAAACTGCAATCAAGTAGTTAACCCTACAAAGCCGAGAGGTTTTTTGTCAAATAGAATTTCAGTTTGCAATTAGTTATGGAGATGTCGCTATTATCGCACTTTTAACATTTTCTTTACTAAAGATAATGTATTTGTGTGATTTCAGACATATCTCCAATCTAGTTGCTCTTAGAGCTTCTGGATGGATATCTGCCTTGTACTGATGAGACGCAAAAAACGTCGAAACCGGTCTACAAGTGATATCCTATCGAATTGCAAACTAAAATGGTTAGTTCTATCTTGCAGATATACTAACCCCGTTTAACTTTGAACTGTAATTCAATGTCCGTCGTGGCATATAGCCAGGGAAGTAGTTGTTGGTTCTTAGTAAACGGTCTATATGTTCTTTGATTTTCAAAGACTCTGTAAAACGTCATAATAGTATTAGGTATACTATTATTATCTTTGACATCTATTTGATAAACGTTTTACTGAAATGACAATTGATTAGCAGGAAACTGCAACCAATATTTATAGTTTATTTCTTAACGTGTCAGCAAAGACTTCTTGTCTTTTATATATATATATATATATATATATATATATATATATATATATATATATATATATATATATATATAAACAAAGTGCCAAGAAAATGCGTATTAATATAAACAAAAGAGGAAAATTATTGGGCATGTACGCAAAAAGGATTAATAAGGCCACGAGTAGGAATGGTAACCGGAGACATGCATGTTTCTGGCTCATTAGCCGTCATCAGTGCGGCATAACCAAGTAGGGTATTGCACTTGGCTAGCAAAAGTGTTGGGTACTTGGGAGCAAAGGATGTTGGTTATGCCGCACTGATGACGGCTAATGAGCCAGAAACATGCATGTCTGCGGTTACCATTCCTACTCGTGGCCTTATTAATCCTTTTTGCGTACATGCCCAATAATTTTCCCCTTTTGTTTATATTAATACGCATTTTCTTGGCACTTTGTTTATTTCATATCCTGGGCTTAGAACGACTCAAACACAATGAGTCCGTTTCGCCAACGTTGCGACGCTGGTTGCTAGCCGAAAACCCATTGGCACAGCTGGCCGAAAGCACAAAATGGCGATAGGACTCCTGTGTGAGCTTTCGTTGTTTTTGTGTTTTTATGTTTCTTTACACATGTTTCCCCAACATCCTTTGCTCCCAAGTACCCAACACTTTTGCTAGCCAAGTGCAATACCCTACTTGGTTATGCCGCACTGATGACGGCTAATGAGCCAGAAACTTGCATGTCTGCGGTAACCATTCCTACTCGTGGCCTTATTAATCCTTTTTGCGTACATGCCCAATAATTTTCCCCTTTTATATATATATATATATATATATATATATATATATATATATATATATATATATATATATATATATATATATATATATATATAAAACGAACAGAGCGTTTTGTGACAGTCTAAGAATGTCCAAAGATGATACATAAAGTATCTAGTGCCTTACTGTCAAAAGTAATATTTCAGTTTTGAACTGAAATGGTGTCGGTTAGAAATTTCTAACACTTTAAAAGACACCTTGGATGCTGCGATATAAATAGATATAAATATCATTCAACCTATATCAGGGCAAAACCAAACTACAGACACGTGTTTCGCTCTTAGTTTGAGCTCGTCAGTGTAGTACAGGCTATGTCTCTCAAGTCACTAATCAAGAGACATCCCTGCTATAAATTGAACGATATCTATAGATGTCAAATTGCAAAACTGATAAACAGTCGCAAGTGGTTCCATCTTCACTCCAAAAATGGTATTTCAGTGGTAGCTTTGCATCTTGTATATAACCTTAGGCAAGGTAAAATGATAAAACGAACAGAGCGTTTTGTGACAGTCTAAGAATGTCCAAAGATGATACATAAAGTATCTAGTGCCTTACTGTCAAAAGTAATATTTCAGTTTTGAACTGAAATGGTGTCGGTTAGAAATTTCTAACACTTTAAAAGACACCTTGGATGCTGCGATATAAATAGATATAAATATCATTCAACCTATATCAGGGCAAAACCAAACTACAGACACGTGTTTCGCTCTTAGTTTGAGCTCGTCAGTGTAGTACAGGCTATGTCTCTCAAGTCACTAATCAAGAGACATCCCTGCTATAAATTGAACGATATCTATAAATGTCAAATTGCAAAACTGATAAACAGTCGCAAGTGGTTCCATCTTCACTCCAAAAATGGTATTTCAGTGGTAGCTTTGCATCTTGTATATAACCTTAGGCAAGGTAAAATGATAAAACGAACAGAGCGTTTTGTGACAGTCTAAGAATGTCCAAAGATGATACATAAAGTATCTAGTGCCTTACTGTCAAAAGTAATATTTCAGTTTTGAACTGAAATGGTGTCGGTTAGAAATTTCTAACACTTTAAAAGACACCTTGGATGCTGCGATATAAATAGATATAAATATCATTCAACCTATATCAGGGCAAAACCAAACTACAGACACGTGTTTCGCTCTTAGTTTGAGCTCGTCAGTGTAGTACAGGCTATGTCTCTCAAGTCACTAATCAAGAGACATCCCTGCTATAAATTGAACGATATCTATAGATGTCAAATTGCAAAACTGATAAACTGTCGCAAGTGGTTCCATCTTCACTCCAAAAATGGTATTTCAGTGGTAGCTTTGCATCTTGTATATAACCTTAGGCAAGGTAAAATGATAAAACGAACAGAGCGTTTTGTGACAGTCTAAGAATGTCCAAAGATGATACATAAAGTATCTAGTGCCTTACTGTCAAAAGTAATATTTCAGTTTTGAACTGAAATGGTGTCGGTTAGAAATTTCTAACACTTTAAAAGACACCTTGGATGCTGCGATATAAATAGATATAAATATCATTCAACCTATATCAGGGCAAAACCAAACTACAGACACGTGTTTCGCTCTTAGTTTGAGCTCGTCAGTGTAGTACAGGCTATGTCTCTCAAGTCACTAATCAAGAGACATCCCTGCTATAAATTGAACGATATCTATAAATGTCAAATTGCAAAACTGATAAACAGTCGCAAGTGGTTCCATCTTCACTCCAAAAATGGTATTTCAGTGGTAGCTTTGCATCTTGTATATAACCTTAGGCAAGGTAAAATGATAAAACGAACAGAGCGTTTTGTGACAGTCTAAGAATGTCCAAAGATGATACATAAAGTATCTAGTGCCTTACTGTCAAAAGTAATATTTCAGTTTTGAACTGAAATGGTGTCGGTTAGAAATTTCTAACACTTTAAAAGACACCTTGGATGCTGCGATATAAATAGATATAAATATCATTCAACCTATATCAGGGCAAAACCAAACTACAGACACGTGTTTCGCTCTTAGTTTGAGCTCGTCAGTGTAGTACAGGCTATGTCTCTCAAGTCACTAATCAAGAGACATTCCTGCTATAAATTGAACGATATCTATAGATGTCAAATTGCAAAACTGATAAACAGTCGCAAGTGGTTCCATCTTCACTCCAAAAATGGTATTTCAGTGGTAGCTTTGCATCTTGTATATAACCTTAGGCAAGGTAAAATGATAAAACGAACAGAGCGTTTTGTGACAGTCTAAGAATGTCCAAAGATGATACATAAAGTATCTAGTGCCTTACTGTCAAAAGTAATATTTCAGTTTTGAACTGAAATGGTGTCGGTTAGAAATTTCTAACACTTTAAAAGACACCTTGGATGCTGCGATATAAATAGATATAAATATCATTCAACCTATATCAGGGCAAAACCAAACTACAGACACGTGTTTCGCTCTTAGTTTGAGCTCGTCAGTGTAGTACAGGCTATGTCTCTCAAGTCACTAATCAAGAGACATCCCTGCTATAAATTGAACGATATCTATAGATGTCAAATTGCAAAACTGATAAACAGTCGCAAGTGGTTCCATCTTCACTCCAAAAATGGTATTTCAGTGGTAGCTTTGCATCTTGTATATAACCTTAGGCAAGGTAAAATGATAAAACGAACAGAGCGTTTTGTGACAGTCTAAGAATGTCCAAAGATGATACATAAAGTATCTAGTGCCTTACGGTCAAAAGTAATATTTCAGTTTTGAACTGAAATGGTGTCGGTTAGAAATTTCTAACACTTTAAAAGACACCTTGGATGCTGCGATATAAATAGATATAAATATCATTCAACCTATATCAGGGCAAAACCAAACTACAGACACGTGTTTCGCTCTTAGTTTGAGCTCGTCAGTGTAGTACAGGCTATGTCTCTCAAGTCACTAATCAAGAGACATCCCTGCTATAAATTGAACGATATCTATAGATGTCAAATTGCAAAACTGATAAACAGTCGCAAGTGGTTCCATCTTCACTCCAAAAATGGTATTTCAGTGGTAGCTTTGCATCTTGTATATAACCTTAGGCAAGGTAAAATGATAAAACGAACAGAGCGTTTTGTGACAGTCTAAGAATGTCCAAAGATGATACATAAAGTATCTAGTGCCTTACTGTCAAAAGTAATATTTCAGTTTTGAACTGAAATGGTGTCGGTTAGAAATTTCTAACACTTTAAAAGACACCTTGGATGCTGCGATATAAATAGATATAAATATCATTCAACCTATATCAGGGCAAAACCAAACTACAGACACGTGTTTCGCTCTTAGTTTGAGCTCGTCAGTGTAGTACAGGCTATGTCTCTCAAGTCACTAATCAAGAGACATCCCTGCTATAAATTGAACGATATCTATAGATGTCAAATTGCAAAACTGATAAACAGTCGCAAGTGGTTCCATCTTCACTCCAAAAATGGTATTTCAGTGGTAGCTTTGCATCTTGTATATAACCTTAGGCAAGGTAAAATGATAAAACGAACAGAGCGTTTTGTGACAGTCTAAGAATGTCCAAAGATGATACATAAAGTATCTAGTGCCTTACTGTCAAAAGTAATATTTCAGTTTTGAACTGAAATGGTGTCGGTTAGAAATTTCTAACACTTTAAAAGACACCTTGGATGCTGCGATATAAATAGATATAAATATCATTCAACCTATATCAGGGCAAAACCAAACTACAGACACGTGTTTCGCTCTTAGTTTGAGCTCGTCAGTGTAGTACAGGCTATGTCTCTCAAGTCACTAATCAAGAGACATCCCTGCTATAAATTGAACGATATCTATAGATGTCAAATTGCAAAACTGATAAACAGTCGCAAGTGGTTCCATCTTCACTCCAAAAATGGTATTTCAGTGGTAGCTTTGCATCTTGTATATAACCTTAGGCAAGGTTAAATGATAAAACGAACAGAGCGTTTTGTGACAGTCTAAGAATGTCCAAAGATGATACATAAAGTATCTAGTGCCTTACTGTCAAAAGTAATATTTCAGTTTTGAACTGAAATGGTGTCGGTTAGAAATTTCTAACACTTTAAAAGACACCTTGGATGCTGCGATATAAATAGATATAAATATCATTCAACCTATATCAGGGCAAAACCAAACTACAGACACGTGTTTCGCTCTTAGTTTGAGCTCGTCAGTGTAGTACAGGCTATGTCTCTCAAGTCACTAATCAAGAGACATCCCTGCTATAAATTGAACGATATCTATAGATGTCAAATTGCAAAACTGATAAACAGTCGCAAGTGGTTCCATCTTCACTCCAGGGATGTCTCTTGATTAGTGACTTGAGAGACATAGCCTGTACTACACTGACGAGCTCAAACTAAGAGCGAAACACGTGTCTGTAGTTTGGTTTTGCCCTGATATAGGTTGAATGATATTTATATCTATTTATATCGCAGCATCCAAGGTGTCTTTTAAAGTGTTAGAAATTTCTAACCGACACCATTTCAGTTCAAAACTGAAATATTACTTTTGACAGTAAGGCACTAGATACTTTATGTATCATCTTTGGACATTCTTAGACTGTCACAAAACGCTCTGTTCGTTTTATCATTTTACCTTGCCTAAGGTTATATACAAGATGCAAAGCTACCACTGAAATACCATTTTTGGAGTGAAGATGGAACCACTTGCGACTGTGTATCAGTTTTGCAATTTGACATCTATAGATATCGTTCAATTTATAGCAGGGATGTCTCTTGATTAGTGACTTGAGAGACATAGCCTGTACTACACTGACGAGCTCAAACTAAGAGCGAAACACGTGTCTGTAGTTTGGTTTTGCCCTGATATAGGTTGAATGATATTTATATCTATTTATATCGCAGCATCCAAGGTGTCTTTTAAAGTGTTAGAAATTTCTAACCGACACCATTTCAGTTCAAAACTGAAATATTACTTTTGACAGTAAGGCACTAGATACTTTATGTATCATCTTTGGACATTCTTAGACTGTCACAAAACGCTCTGTTCGTTTTATCATTTTACCTTGCCTAAGGTTATATACAAGATGCAAAGCTACCACTGAAATACCATTTTTGGAGTGAAGATGGAACCACTTGCGACTGTTTATCAGTTTTGCAATTTGACATCTATAGATATCGTTCAATTTATAGCAGGGATGTCTCTTGATTAGTGACTTGAGAGACATAGCCTGTACTACACTGACGAGCTCAAACTAAGAGCGAAACACGTGTCTGTAGTTTGGTTTTGCCCTGATATAGGTTGAATGATATTTATATCTATTTATATCGCAGCATCCAAGGTGTCTTTTAAAGTGTTAGAAATTTCTAACCGACACCATTTCAGTTCAAAACTGAAATATTACTTTTGACAGTAAGGCACTAGATACTTTATGTATCATCTTTGGACATTCTTAGACTGTCACAAAACGCTCTGTTCGTTTTATCATTTTACCTTGCCTAAGGTTATATACAAGATGCAAAGCTACCACTGAAATACCATTTTTGGAGTGAAGATGGAACCACTTGCGACTGTTTATCAGTTTTGCAATTTGACATCTATAGATATCGTTCAATTTATAGCAGGGATGTGTCTTGATTAGTGACTTGAGAGACATAGCCTGTACTACACTGACGAGCTCAAACTAAGAGCGAAACACGTGTCTGTAGTTTGGTTTTGCCCTGATATAGGTTGAATGATATTTATATCTATTTATATCGCAGCATCCAAGGTGTCTTTTAAAGTGTTAGAAATTTCTAACCGACACCATTTCAGTTCAAAACTGAAATATTACTTTTGAAAGTAAGGCACTAGATACTTTATGTATCATCTTTGGACATTCTTAGACTGTCACAAAACGCTCTGTTCGTTTTATCATTTTACCTTGCCTAAGGTTATATACAAGATGCAAAGCTACCACTGAAATACCATTTTTGGAGTGAAGATGGAACCACTTGCGACTGTTTATCAGTTTTGCAATTTGACATCTATAGATATCGTTCAATTTATAGCAGGGATGTCTCTTGATTAGTGACTTGAGAGACATAGCCTGTACTACACTGACGAGCTCAAACTAAGAGCGAAACACGTGTCTGTAGTTTGGTTTTGCCCTGATATAGGTTGAATGATATTTATATCTATTTATATCGCAGCATCCAAGGTGTCTTTTAAAGTGTTAGAAATTTCTAACCGACACCATTTCAGTTCAAAACTGAAATATTACTTTTGACAGTAAGGCACTAGATACTTTATGTATCATCTTTGGACATTCTTAGACTGTCACAAAACGCTCTGTTCGTTTTATCATTTTACCTTGCCTAAGGTTATATACAAGATGCAAAGCTACCACTGAAATACCATTTTTGGAGTGAAGATGGAACCACTTGCGACTGTTTATCAGTTTTGCAATTTGACATCTATAGATATCGTTCAATTTATAGCAGGGATGTCTCTTGATTAGTGACTTGAGAGACATAGCCTGTACTACACTGACGAGCTCAAACTAAGAGCGAAACACGTGTCTGTAGTTTGGTTTTGCCCTGATATAGGTTGAATGATATTTATATCTATTTATATCGCAGCATCCAAGGTGTCTTTTAAAGTGTTAGAAATTTCTAACCGACACCATTTCAGTTCAAAACTGAAATATTACTTTTGACAGTAAGGCACTAGATACTTTATGTATCATCTTTGGACATTCTTAGACTGTCACAAAACGCTCTGTTCGTTTTATCATTTTACCTTGCCTAAGGTTATATACAAGATGCAAAGCTACCACTGAAATACCATTTTTGGAGTGAAGATGGAACCACTTGCGACTGTTTATCAGTTTTGCAATTTGACATCTATAGATATCGTTCAATTTATAGCAGGGATGTCTCTTGATTAGTGACTTGAGAGACATAGCCTGTACTACACTGACGAGCTCAAACTAAGAGCGAAACACGTGTCTGTAGTTTGGTTTTGCCCTGATATAGGTTGAATGATATTTATATCTATTTATATCGCAGCATCCAAGGTGTCTTTTAAAGTGTTAGAAATTTCTAACCGACACCATTTCAGTTCAAAACTGAAATATTACTTTTGACAGTAAAGCACTAGATACTTTATGTATCATCTTTGGACATTCTTAGACTGTCACAAAACGCTCTGTTCGTTTTATCATTTTACCTTGCCTAAGGTTATATACAAGATGCAAAGCTACCACTGAAATACCATTTTTGGAGTGAAGATGGAACCACTTGCGACTGTTTATCAGTTTTGCAATTTGACATCTATAGATATCGTTCAATTTATAGCAGGGATGTCTCTTGATTAGTGACTTGAGAGACATAGCCTGTACTACACTGACGAGCTCAAACTAAGAGCGAAACACGTGTCTGTAGTTTGGTTTTGCCCTGATATAGGTTGAATGATATTTATATCTATTTATATCGCAGCATCCAAGGTGTCTTTTAAAGTGTTAGAAATTTCTAACCGACACCATTTCAGTTCAAAACTGAAATATTACTTTTGACCGTAAGGCACTAGATACTTTATGTATCATCTTTGGACATTCTTAGACTGTCACAAAACGCTCTGTTCGTTTTATCATTTTACCTTGCCTAAGGTTATATACAAGATGCAAAGCTACCACTGAAATACCATTTTTGGAGTGAAGATGGAACCACTTGCGACTGTTTATCAGTTTTGCAATTTGACATCTATAGATATCGTTCAATTTATAGCAGGGATGTCTCTTGATTAGTGACTTGAGAGACATAGCCTGTACTACACTGACGAGCTCAAACTAAGAGCGAAACACGTGTCTGTAGTTTGGTTTTGCCCTGATATAGGTTGAATGATATTTATATCTATTTATATCGCAGCATCCAAGGTGTCTTTTAAAGTGTTAGAAATTTCTAACCGACACCATTTCAGTTCAAAACTGAAATATTACTTTTGACAGTAAGGCACTAGATACTTTATGTATCATCTTTGGACATTCTTAGACTGTCACAAAACGCTCTGTTCGTTTTATCATTTAACCTTGCCTAAGGTTATATACAAGATGCAAAGCTACCACTGAAATACCATTTTTGGAGTGAAGATGGAACCACTTGCGACTGTTTATCAGTTTTGCAATTTGACATCTATAGATATCGTTCAATTTATAGCAGGGATGTCTCTTGATTAGTGACTTGAGAGACATAGCCTGTACTACACTGACGAGCTCAAACTAAGAGCGAAACACGTGTCTGTAGTTTGGTTTTGCCCTGATATAGGTTGAATGATATTTATATCTATTTATATCGCAGCATCCAAGGTGTCTTTTAAAGTGTTAGAAATTTCTAACCGACACCATTTCAGTTCAAAACTGAAATATTACTTTTGACAGTAAGGCACTAGATACTTTATGTATCATCTTTGGACATTCTTAGACTGTCACAAAACGCTCTGTTCGTTTTATCATTTTACCTTGCCTAAGGTTATATACAAGATGCAAAGCTACCACTGAAATACCATTTTTGGAGTGAAGATGGAACCACTTGCGACTGTTTATCAGTTTTGCAATTTGACATCTATAGATATCGTTCAATTTATAGCAGGGATGTCTCTTGATTAGTGACTTGAGAGACATAGCCTGTACTACACTGACGAGCTCAAACTAAGAGCGAAACACGTGTCTGTAGTTTGGTTTTGCCCTGATATAGGTTGAATGATATTTATATCTATTTATATCGCAGCATCCAAGGTGTCTTTTAAAGTGTTAGAAATTTCTAACCGACACCATTTCAGTTCAAAACTGAAATATTACTTTTGACAGTAAGGCACTAGATACTTTATGTATCATCTTTGGACATTCTTAGACTGTCACAAAACGCTCTGTTCGTTTTATCATTTTACCTTGCCTAAGGTTATATACAAGATGCAAAGCTACCACTGAAATACCATTTTTGGAGTGAAGATGGAACCACTTGCGACTGTTTATCAGTTTTGCAATTTGACATCTATAGATATCGTTCAATTTATAGCAGGGATGTCTCTTGATTAGTGACTTGAGAGACATAGCCTGTACTACACTGACGAGCTCAAACTAAGAGCGAAACACGTGTCTGTAGTTTGGTTTTGCCCTGATATAGGTTGAATGATATTTATATCTATTTATATCGCAGCATCCAAGGTGTCTTTTAAAGTGTTAGAAATTTCTAACCGACACCATTTCAGTTCAAAACTGAAATATTACTTTTGACCGTAAGGCACTAGATACTTTATGTATCATCTTTGGACATTCTTAGACTGTCACAAAACGCTCTGTTCGTTTTATCATTTTACCTTGCCTAAGGTTATATACAAGATGCAAAGCTACCACTGAAATACCATTTTTGGAGTGAAGATGGAACCACTTGCGACTGTTTATCAGTTTTGCAATTTGACATCTATAGATATCGTTCAATTTATAGCAGGGATGTCTCTTGATTAGTGACTTGAGAGACATAGCCTGTACTACACTGACGAGCTCAAACTAAGAGCGAAACACGTGTCTGTAGTTTGGTTTTGCCCTGATATAGGTTGAATGATATTTATATCTATTTATATCGCAGCATCCAAGGTGTCTTTTAAAGTGTTAGAAATTTCTAACCGACACCATTTCAGTTCAAAACTGAAATATTACTTTTGACAGTAAGGCACTAGATACTTTATGTATCATCTTTGGACATATATATATATATATA
Organism: Altica lythri; assembly: GCA_964028335.1. Lineage (NCBI taxonomy): Eukaryota > Metazoa > Arthropoda > Insecta > Coleoptera > Chrysomelidae > Altica > Altica lythri. Next base: position 74,723,334 of record OZ034801.1, on the reverse strand, counting down.
TATATATATATATATATAAACAAAGTGCCAAGAAAACGCGTATTAATATAAACAAAAGGGGAAAAATATTGGGCATGTACGCAAAAAGGATCAATAAGGCCACGAGTAGAAATGGTAACCGCAGACATGCATGTTTCTGGCTCATTAGCCGTCATCAGTGCGGCATAACCAAGTAGAGCATTGCACTTGGCTAGCAAAAGTTTTGGGTACTTGGGAGCAAAGGATGTTGGGGAAACATGTGTCAAGAAACACAAAAACAACGAACGCTCACACAGGAGTCCTATCGCCATTTTGTGCTGTCGGCCAGCTATGCCAATGGGTTTTCGGCTAGCAACCAGCGTCGCAACGTTGGCGAAACGGACTCATTGTGTTTGAGTCGTTCTAAGCCCAGGATATGAAATAAACAAAGTGCCAAGAAAACGCGTATTAATATAAACAAAAGGGGAAAAATATTGGGCATGTACGCAAAAAGGATCAATAAGGCCACGAGTAGAAATGGTAACCGCAGACATGCATGTTTCTGGCTCATTAGCCGTCATCAGTTCATTTCATATCCTGGGCTTAGAACGACTCAAACACAATGAGTCCGTTTCGCCAACGTTGCGACGCTGGTTGCTAGCCGAAAACCCATTGGCATAGCTGGCCGACAGCACAAAACGGCGATAGGACTCCTGTGTGAGCGTTCGTTGTTTTTGTGTTTCTTGACACATGTTTTCCCAACATCCTTTGCTCCCAAGTACCCAACACTTTTGCTAGCCAAGTGCAATGCTCTACTTGGTTATGCCGCACTGATGACGGCTAATGAGCCAGAAACATGCATGTCTGCGGTTACCATTTCTACTCGTGGCCTTATTGATCCTTTTTGCGTACATGCCCAATATTTTTCCCCTTTTGTTTATATTAATACGCGTTTTCTTGGCACTTTGTTTATATATATATATATATATATATATATATATATATATATATAAAAGGGGAAAATTATTGGGCATGTACGCAAAAAGGATAAATAAGGCCACGAGTAGGAATGGTTACCGCAGACATGCATGTTTCTGGCTCATTAGCCGTCATCAGTGCGGCATAACCAAGTAGGGTATTGCACTTGGCTAGCAAAAGTGTTGGGTACTTGGGAGCAAAGGATGTTGGGGAAACATGTGTAAAGAAACATAAAAACACAAAAACAACGAAAGCTCACACAGGAGTCCTATCGCCATTTTGTGCTTTCGGCCAGCTGTGCCAATGGGTTTTCGGCTAGCAACCAGCGTCGCAACGTTGGCGAAACGGACTCATTGTGTTTGAGTCGTTCTAAGCCCAGGATATGAAATAAACAAAGTGCCAAGAAAATGCGTATTAATATAAACAAAAGGGGAAAATTATTGGGCATGTACGCAAAAAGGATTAATAAGGCCACGAGTAGGAATGGTAACCGCAGACATGCATGTTTCTGGCTCATTAGCCGTCATCAGTGCGGCATAACCAACATCCTTTGCTCCCAAGTACCCAACACTTTTGCTAGCCAAGTGCAATACCCTACTTGGTTATGCCGCACTGATGACGGCTAATGAGCCAGAAACATGCATGTCTCCGGTTACCATTCCTACTCGTGGCCTTATTAATCCTTTTTGCGTACATGCCCAATAATTTTCCCCTTTTGTTTATATTAATACGCATTTTCTTGGCACTTTGTTTATATATATATATATATATATATAAAAGACAAGAAGTCTTTGCTGACACGTTAAGAAATAAACTATAAATATTGGGTTTGCAGCAAAAAAACGAAAGAGTACTCTTTTAAGTTGTTTAATCCAAGCTTTCGATCGTGGTTACGACCATCATCAGGGAGCTACAAACGTTTTAAAAAAACAGTCAGTGAACATGATAAAGTTAACATTTAAATTGAAACTTACAACTTGTTGAGGATATTTCGTTGTTGATGTTGAGAGAGTAAAACACAGCACAAACATATTAAAACTGTACCATATAACACAATTGAGTCACATATCAGACATTAGTTAGGTTAGAAGTAAAACGTGGCATGAAAGTACCTTCGACATTGACCTTTGAGCTCTGACATTTAACCCCAGAACACGGAAGCAAAAATACGAAGTTGACAGACCAGTAGTGGCCTCGTATCTAATGAGACTATTAGCCAACCCATTGTGTCAAGAAGAAACAATAAAGTTGAAAAGAACGGAGGGTGAATATTAAATATAAGAACTCAAATTTTATATAAAAATTATGGAAATATTAACTATGGCGATACTGTGACTCTATATAGTTATACTTATTATTAAAAATTATTAATATTGAACAAAATATTTAAAAAGAGCAAAATTGTATTAGTTGACATAATATAAACATGAATATTAAAATTGAAGGAGATTAATTTAAGAGAAAGAAAAAAAGGAATTTCTATTATTAAAAAGAAACGTTAGTGAAACAAGCAAATGGAAAAGTCAACCATCTACAAGCAGTGAGCAAAATGAAAATAATCACAGCATGAACCCCATACTTTCAGCTAATGAGACTTGTGGCTAATGAGACCATTAGGGGAACATACTAATGTTGTTCAACAACCTCATGCATGCATCTGGTTGACCAGCTGAATTAAAATTCAAAAGATACATTATTATGGTAATTCTTACTATCAACAGAGAGCAAATACGAAAACATTTCATTTAGATGTCTGATGTCAGTTCTCAGATTCATTGTGTTTTTATGTTGACAAATGTGGGCCATTTCTAGAAAGAGTCTCTTAACCATATTGCTTTCACGATCTAGAATTTTAATGTTGTTGTAATCCATGATATGATCATTATTATTGACATGTTCACTTACTGCAGTTCTATCTGGATATTATATATATATATATATATATTTATATATATATATATATATATATATATATATATATATATATAAAACGAACAGAGCGTTTTGTGACAGTCTAAGAATGTCCAAAGATGATACATAAAGTATCTAGTGCCTTACTGTCAAAAGTAATAATTTCAGTTTTGAACTGAAATGGTGTCGGTTAGAAATTTCTAACACTTTAAAAGACACCTTGGATACTGCGATATAAATAGATATAAATATCATTCAACCTATATCAGGGCAAAACCAAACTACAGACACGTGTTTCGCTCTTAGTTTGAGCTCGTCAGTGTAGTACAGGCTATGTCTCTCAAGTCACTAATCAAGAGACATCCCCGCTATAAATTGAACGATATCTATAGATGTCAAATTGCAAAACTTTTAAAGTGTTAGAAATTTCTAACCGACACCATTTCAGTTCAAAACTGAAATTATTACTTTTGACAGTAAGGCACTAGATACTTTATGTATCATCTTTGGACATTCTTAGACTGTCACAAAACGCTCTGTTCGTTTTATCATTTTACCTTGCCTAAGGTTATATACAAGATGCAAAGCTACCACTGAAATATCATTTTTGGAGTGAAGATGGAACCACTTGCGACTGTTTATCAGTTTTGCAATTTGACATCTATAGATATCGTTCAATTTATAGCGGGGATGTCTCTTGATTAGTGACTTGAGAGACATAGCCTGTACTACACTGACGAGCTCAAACTAAGAGCGAAACACGTGTCTGTAGTTTGGTTTTGCCCTGATATAGGTTGAATGATATTTATATCTATTTATATCGCCGCATCCAAGGTGTCTTTTAAAGTGTTAGAAATTTCTAACCGACACCATTTCAGTTCAAAACTGAAATTATTACTTTTGACAGTAAGGCACTAGATACTTTATGTATCATATATATATATATATATATATATATATATATATTAAATTACTATAACGATATATATATATATATATATATATATATATATATATATATATATATATATGATACATAAAGTATCTAGTGCCTTACTGTCAAAAGTAATAATTTCAGTTTTGAACTGAAATGGTGTCGGTTAGAAATTTCTAACACTTTAAAAGTTTTGCAATTTGACATCTATAGATATCGTTCAATTTATAGCGGGGATGTCTCTTGATTAGTGACTTGAGAGACATAGCCTGTACTACACTGACGAGCTCAAACTAAGAGCGAAACACGTGTCTGTAGTTTGGTTTTGCCCTGATATAGGTTGAATGATATTTATATCTATTTATATCGCAGCATCCAAGGTGTCTTTTAAAGTGTTAGAAATTTCTAACCGACACCATTTCAGTTCAAAACTGAAATTATTACTTTTGACAGTAAGGCACTAGATACTTTATGTATCATCTTTGGACATTCTTAGACTGTCACAAAACGCTCTGTTCGTTTTATATATATATATATATATATATATATATATATATATATATATATATATATATATATATATATATAATATCCAGATAGAACTGCAGTAAGTGAACATGTCAATAATAATGATCATATCATGGATTACAACAACATTAAAATTCTAGATCGTGAAAGCAATATGGTTAAGAGACTCTTTCTAGAAATGGCCCACATTTGTCAACATAAAAACACAATGAATCTGAGAACTGACATCAGACATCTAAATGAAATATTTTCGTATTTGCTCTCTGTTGATAGTAAGAATTACCATAATAATGTATCTTTTGAATTTTAATTCAGCTGGTCAACCAGATGCATGCATGAGGTTGTTGAACAACATTAGTATGTTCCCCTAATGTTCTCATTAGCCACAAGTCTCATCAGCTGAAAGTATGGGGTTCATGCTGTGATTATTTGCATTTTGCTCACTGCTTGTAGATGGTTGACTTTTCCATTTGCTTGTTTCACTAACGTTTCTTTTTAATAATAGAAATTCCTTTTTTTCTTTCTCTTAAATTAATCTCCTTCAATTTTAATATTCATGTTTATATTATGTCAACTAATACAATTTTGCTCTTTTTAAATATTTTGTTCAATATTAATAATTTTTAATAATAAGTGTAACTATATAGAGTCACAGTATCGCCATAGTTAATATTTCCATAATTTTTATATAAAATTTGAGTTCTTATATTTAATATTCACCCTCCGTTCTTTTCAACTTTATTGTTTCTTCTTGACACAATGGGTTGGCTAATAGTCTCATTAGATACGAGGCCACTACTGGTCTGTCAACTTCGTATTTTTGCTTCCGTGTTCTGGGGTTAAATGTCAGAGCTCAAAGGTCAATGTCGAAGGTACTTTCATGCCACGTTTTACTTCTAACCTAACTAATGTCTGATATGTGACTCAATTGTGTTATATGGTACAGTTTTAATATGTTTGTGCTGTGTTTTACTCTCTCAACATCAACAACGAAATATCCTCAACAAGTTGTAAGTTTCAATTTAAATGTTAACTTTATCATGTTCACTGACTGTTTTTTTAAAACGTTTGTAGCTCCCTGATGATGGTCGTAACCACGATCGAAAGCTTGGATTAAACAACTTAAAAGAGTACTCTTTCGTTTTTTTGCTGCAAACCCAATATTTATAGTTTATTTCTTAACGTGTCAGCAAAGACTTCTTGTCTTTTATATATATATATATATATATATATATATATATATATATATATATATATATATATATATATATATATATATATATATATATATAAACAAAGTGCCAAGAAAATGCGTATTAATATAAACAAAAGAGGAAAATTATTGGGCATGTACGCAAAAAGGATTAATAAGGCCACGAGTAGGAATGGTAACCGGAGACATGCATGTTTCTGGCTCATTAGCCGTCATCAGTGCGGCATAACCAAGTAGGGTATTGCACTTGGCTAGCAAAAGTGTTGGGTACTTGGGAGCAAAGGATGTTGGTTATGCCGCACTGATGACGGCTAATAAGCCAGAAACATTCATGTCTGCGGTTACCATTCCTACTCGTGGCCTTATTAATCCTTTTTGCGTACATGCCCAATAATTTTCCCCTTTTGTTTATATTAATACGCATTTTCTTGGCACTTTGTTTATTTCATATCCTGGGCTTAGAACGACTCAAACACAATGAGTCCGTTTCGCCAACGTTGCGACGCTGGTTGCTAGCCGAAAACCCATTGGCACAGCTGGCCGAAAGCACAAAATGGCGATAGGACTCCTGTGTGAGCTTTCGTTGTTTTTGTGTTTTTATGTTTCTTTACACATGTTTCCCCAACATCCTTTGCTCCCAAGTACCCAACACTTTTGCTAGCCAAGTGCAATACCCTACTTGGTTATGCCGCACTGATGACGGCTAATGAGCCAGAAACTTGCATGTCTGCGGTAACCATTCCTACTCGTGGCCTTATTAATCCTTTTTGCGTACATGCCCAATAATTTTCCCCTTTATATATATATATATATATATATATATATATATATATATATATATATATATATATATATATAAACAAAGTGCCAAGAAAACGCGTATTAATATAAACAAAAGGGGAAAAATATTGGGCATGTACGCAAAAAGGATCAATAAGGCCACGAGTAGAAATGGTAACCGCAGACATGCATGTTTCTGGCTCATTAGCCGTCATCAGTGCGGCATAACCAAGTAGAGCATTGCACTTGGCTAGCAAAAGTTTTGGGTACTTGGGAGCAAAGGATGTTGGGGAAACATGTGTCAAGAAACACAAAAACAACGAACGCTCACACAGGAGTCCTATCGCCATTTTGTGCTGTCGGCCAGCTATGCCAATGGGTTTTCGGCTAGCAACCAGCGTCGCAACGTTGGCGAAACGGACTCATTGTGTTTGAGTCGTTCTAAGCCCAGGATATGAAATAAACAAAGTGCCAAGAAAACGCGTATTAATATAAACAAAAGGGGAAAAATATTGGGCATGTACGCAAAAAGGATCAATAAGGCCACGAGTAGAAATGGTAACCGCAGACATGCATGTTTCTGGCTCATTAGCCGTCATCAGTTCATTTCATATCCTGGGCTTAGAACGACTCAAACACAATGAGTCCGTTTCGCCAACGTTGCGACGCTGGTTGCTAGCCGAAAACCCATTGGCATAGCTGGCCGACAGCACAAAATGGCGATAGGACTCCTGTGTGAGCGTTCGTTGTTTTTGTGTTTCTTGACACATGTTTTCCCAACATCCTTTGCTCCCAAGTACCCAACACTTTTGCTAGCCAAGTGCAATGCTCTACTTGGTTATGCCGCACTGATGACGGCTAATGAGCCAGAAACATGCATGTCTGCGGTTACCATTTCTACTCGTGGCCTTATTGATCCTTTTTGCGTACATGCCCAATATTTTTCCCCTTTTGTTTATATTAATACGCGTTTTCTTGGCACTTTGTTTATATATATATATATATATATATATATATAAAAGGGGAAAATTATTGGGCATGTACGCAAAAAGGATTAATAAGGCCACGAGTAGGAATGGTTACCGCAGACATGCATGTTTCTGGCTCATTAGCCGTCATCAGTGCGGCATAACCAAGTAGGGTATTGCACTTGGCTAGCAAAAGTGTTGGGTACTTGGGAGCAAAGGATGTTGGGGAAACATGTGTAAAGAAACATAAAAACACAAAAACAACGAAAGCTCACACAGGAGTCCTATCGCCATTTTGTGCTTTCGGCCAGCTGTGCCAATGGGTTTTCGGCTAGCAACCAGCGTCGCAACGTTGGCGAAACGGACTCATTGTGTTTGAGTCGTTCTAAGCCCAGGATATGAAATAAACAAAGTGCCAAGAAAATGCGTATTAATATAAACAAAAGGGGAAAATTATTGGGCATGTACGCAAAAAGGATTAATAAGGCCACGAGTAGGAATGGTAACCGCAGACATGCATGTTTCTGGCTCATTAGCCGTCATCAGTGCGGCATAACCAACATCCTTTGCTCCCAAGTACCCAACACTTTTGCTAGCCAAGTGCAATACCCTACTTGGTTATGCAGCACTGATGACGGCTAATGAGCCAGAAACATGCATGTCTTCGGTTACCATTCCTACTCGTGGCCTTATTAATCCTTTTTGCGTACATGCCCAATAATTTTCCCCTTTTGTTTATATTAATACGCATTTTCTTGGCACTTTGTTTATATATATATATATATATATATATATATATATATATATATATATATATATAAAAGACAAGAAGTCTTTGCTGACACGTTAAGAAATAAACTATAAATATTGGGTTTGGAGCAAAAAAACGAAAGAGTACTCTTTTAAGTTGTTTAATCCAAGCTTTCGATCGTGGTTACGACCATCATCAGGGAGCTACAAACGTTTTAAAAAAACAGTCAGTGAACATGATAAAGTTAACATTTAAATTGAAACTTACAACTTGTTGAGGATATTTCGTTGTTGATGTTGAGAGAGTAAAACACAGCACAAACATATTAAAACTGTACCATATAACACAATTGAGTCACATATCAGACATTAGTTAGGTTAGAAGTAAAACGTGGCATGAAAGTACCTTCGACATTGACCTTTGAGCTCTGACATTTAACCCCAGAACACGGAAGCAAAAATACGAAGTTGACAGACCAGTAGTGGCCTCGTATCTAATGAGACTATTAGCCAACCCATTGTGTCAAGAAGAAACAATAAAGTTGAAAAGAACGGAGGGTGAATATTAAATATAAGAACTCAAATTTTATATAAAAATTATGGAAATATTAACTATGGCGATACTGTGACTCTATATAGTTATACTTATTATTAAAAATTATTAATATTGAACAAAATATTTAAAAAGAGCAAAATTGTATTAGTTGACATAATATAAACATGAATATTAAAATTGAAGGAGATTAATTTAAGAGAAAGAAAAAAAGGAATTTCTATTATTAAAAAGAAACGTTAGTGAAACAAGCAAATGGAAAAGTCAACCATCTACAAGCAGTGAGCAAAATGAAAATAATCACAGCATGAACCCCATACTTTCAGCTAATGAGACTTGTGGCTAATGAGACCATTAGGGGAACATACTAATGTTGTTCAACAACCTCATGCATGCATCTGGTTGACCAGCTGAATTAAAATTCAAAAGATACATTATTATGGTAATTCTTACTATCAACAGAGAGCAAATACGAAAACATTTCATTTAGATGTCTGATGTCAGTTCTCAGATTCATTGTGTTTTTATGTTGACAAATGTGGGCCATTTCTAGAAAGAGTCTCTTAACCATATTGCTTTCACGATCTAGAATTTTAATGTTGTTGTAATCCATGATATGATCATTATTATTGACATGTTCACTTACTGCAGTTCTATCTGGATATTATATATATATATATATATATTTATATATATATATATATATATATATATATATATATATATATATATATATATATATATATATATATAAAACGAACAGAGCGTTTTGTGACAGTCTAAGAATGTCCAAAGATGATACATAAAGTATCTAGTGCCTTACTGTCAAAAGTAATAATTTCAGTTTTGAACTGAAATGGTGTCGGTTAGAAATTTCTAACACTTTAAAAGACACCTTGGATGCTGCGATATAAATAGATATAAATATCATTCAACCTATATCAGGGCAAAACCAAACTACAGACACGTGTTTCGCTCTTAGTTTGAGCTCGTCAGTGTAGTACAGGCTATGTCTCTCAAGTCACTAATCAAGAGACATCCCCGCTATAAATTGAACGATATCTATAGATGTCAAATTGCAAAACTTTTAAAGTGTTAGAAATTTCTAACCGACACCATTTCAGTTCAAAACTGAAATTATTACTTTTGACAGTAAGGCACTAGATACTTTATGTATCATCTTTGGACATTCTTAGACTGTCACAAAACGCTCTGTTCGTTTTATCATTTTACCTTGCCTAAGGTTATATACAAGATGCAAAGCTACCACTGAAATATCATTTTTGGAGTGAAGATGGAACCACTTGCGACTGTTTATCAGTTTTGCAATTTGACATCTATAGATATCGTTCAATTTATAGCGGGGATGTCTCTTGATTAGTGACTTGAGAGACATAGCCTGTACTACACTGACGAGCTCAAACTAAGAGCGAAACACGTGTCTGTAGTTTGGTTTTGCCCTGATATAGGTTGAATGATATTTATATCTATTTATATCGCCGCATCCAAGGTGTCTTTTAAAGTGTTAGAAATTTCTAACCGACACCATTTCAGTTCAAAACTGAAATTATTACTTTTGACAGTAAGGCACTAGATACTTTATGTATCATATATATATATATATATATGTATAAATATATATATATATATATATATATATATATATATATATATATAGGTATATATATATATATATACATATATATATATATATATATATATATATATATATATATATATATATATATATATATATATATATATATATATATATATATATATATATATATAAGCAGAGAAGAAGTCTTTGCCGACAACGTTAGATAAACAGATGTTTAAAATTATTGGGTTAGCGGCTGTGTGAAATAAGTGTACTCTTTTAACTATATTTCAAGCTTTCTAATAAATTTTTATTCATCTTCAGGAAAAACTACAAAAATAATGAATGCATTAATATCACCTATGAAAAATTGTATAATATATTCTTTAGGATGATAATAAGTAAAACTTACGTTGGTGAGATTGAATTTCTCTTAGGTGTTATTACTGCACGTGACATCTCAAGAAAACCATAGGACTGAACCAATATTATCAAATTAACACATAATCACAAAAATTGAGGAAGATCCTTCTCAATTTGTTACAAAAAAGTTTTTTAAAAGATCTTAACACCACATGGTCTTCAATGACAGAAATTATTATTAGGTTAGGTACTACCTGTCTTGTCAGTTGTAATTGACAATTCTAGAAAAATCTCTTCTTCTATTTGTGAAGGACCTGATATATACCGGTCAAAATTTCAAAAATATAAGCAGGGTTGCCTAACTAAATAATTCTTTCTTTTAAATTATTAAATAAAAGCACAAAAATTTTTTTTATTTATATGACTAGATGCTACATCACTAATTACTTATGTCAATTATACAAATTTAGAAAAATTATACTCAGATTGAAATATATAAAAGAGAGTGTTATGAAGCTGAGGAGACAAGCTCAGTGAGGTTTTTACCTCAATGAACTTGGCTCCCCAACCCACACAGCCCTATGGTTTTCTTGAGATGTCACGTGCAGTAATAACACCTAAGAGAAATTCAATCTCACCAACGTAAGTTTTACTTATTATCATCCTAAAGAATATATTATACAATTTTTCATAGGTGATATTAATGCATTCATTATTTTTGTAGTTTTTCCTGAAGATGAATTAAAGTTTATTCGAAAGCTTGAAATATAGTTATAAGAATACACTTATTTCACACAGCCGCTAACCCAATAATTTTAAACATCTGTTTATCTAACGTTGTCGGCAAAGACTTCTTCTCTGCTTTTAATCACAGGCATGGGGTTCTTCCAAGACATCAAAAATGAGTATGGTGACACGGCAGTTAGGAAATTAAAGGATTGGGCCAAAACAAAACAGAAACTAGGGAAAGAATATAACAGAAGATGCTTTCTCCTTCGGTGTAGGGCTTCTAACATCATTCCACCTCACATAACACACACCACTTCATCCATCACTAAATTACTTCATAGACAGGACATTAGGTCTAACAAAGGCACAAAATACTGTAACAGGTTAGATAACAGAATTTTAAATTTAGAAATTACTAACAATGTCAAAATTATAGCGAATTTGGAAAATAATTTAAATGTGTTGAAAGAAAAAATTATTAATTTGACTTCAGAAAATATTTTCAAAAAATTTGCTAGTAAACAACAAAGATCATACAATATTAACTTTCATAATACAAAGGCTAAGAATACAAAGAAATTTGATAATTTGTACAACAATGAACTTAAATTGAAACTCAATACAAAACCATCTTGGATTAAAAATTTAACTAATGTTAACATCCCTAGTGATATTTTGAGTTTTTTGTCTTTAGGACCAAAGTTCAGTGTTGAACCAGTGATAGGTAGGGACGTCTCTATTAAGAGCATTTTAGCCGATATTGAAGCAATCATTTCATCCGTCATTGACCCGCAACAGAGGGACCTACTGATAGCAAAGGCCGCTTACATAGTGACATATTGTGTACACAAATATAACAACAAAAAGAATGCTTTTGATTTTTTCAGAATGATGTTACATAAAACAAGAAATTTCTTAAAAGAAAATCCTAATATTATCGTCATGCCTTCTGACAAATGTAATGTAACCGTCATACTGGAAAAACAAAAGTATTTGGATTTATGTCAGGAATTGCTTAATGCGGATAATACCTACATGTTATTGCCTAGAGATCCAACAAATACAATTCAATCTAAATGTAATGACTTAATCAAAAACCTTTTTACGTCTAAACTGATAGACGAAGTTACAAAAAAGAAACTTATGTGTTATAATGGTATTATTCCAAAGTTTTATGCTCTTCCTAAAATCCATAAGCCAGTTCTTTCAGTACGTCCAATTGTTGCGAGTCTGGGTACTCCAACTAATTTGTTAGCTTCCTTCTTGACTGAAATCTTGACAAAATCATATGATTTTAATGTTGCCTACTATATTAAAGATTCTTTCGATGTTTTCAATACATTTAATAAATTTCAGTTACCGGATAATTACAGAATTGTGAGTCTGGATGTGGTTTCCTTATTTACCAACGTCCATCTAGATGCAGCCTTAAAGGCAATAGAACATAAATGGTCTCTTGTCAGCAATTATTGCAACATAGGTTTAGGTTTATTCAAAAAAATCATAACCTTTTTGTTTAATAATACATATTTTTGTACAACTGTCATTAAAAGTGACACTTTTAATGATAACAAACAATGTTAAAAACGATTGTTTACATAGCAGCGTGTTAATAGTTATTTAAGCAACGAGTTTATTAATATAGAAGTTTAATAATCGAAATATTTTAATGCGCGAGCGATAGCGAGCGCATTAATGTTTGAGATTATTAAACTTCCTATTAATTTACGAGTTGGTTACAAAATTTTTCCGTCGACTTTTTTAAGAAAAAAATAGCTTATAAATAAATATTAAATAAATTTATGTACTTGTTCTTTGTTAAAAACTTTTGATTTTTTTGAAACATATCCAGTTTTCTTCTTTTTAATAAACGTAATTAGTTTATTATACTTACTGATATGGACATTTGTATTAATATTAAAAGTTGTTCTTAGCATCGAATATTTTGGCCATAAACTGGCTATTAAGCCTTTTTCAGCAAGGTATGAGAAATGTGCTAGTACCTACTGATTCTGAATAATGAGTAATATTTTTTGTATTACACCATAAAATAAACTTTGCCTATGTTTTATTATATAAAGATTTGCTTTGATCAGGCAATAAATTTAATGACGTTTTAAATAAAATGGCATGATGAAAAAACGCAACTGATCAAAAATATTGACATTGACAGATCTCAACATTAATAGCCTGTTAACGCTCTTGTTCGTTAATACGGCTTATTAATGATCAATTTTAGACAATAGTTAGTACATTAACATTGTTATTAATGTAAAGTCGACGGAAAAAATACTTTTAACACGTTGCCATGTAAACAAGTTTACTTTTAACACGGTTTAGTTTACTTTTAACACAGTTTGGTTCATTGTCATTGAAAATTCGCTCGTTTCAATATCAAAATAGGGAAGTTGTACAAAAAAAATTGTATGGTATTTGTGTTAAAAGTGATTTTATTTTGTTCGTGAAATTGTTCAATTCGCTCCGCTCATTTCACAAACATTTTCACTCACAAAATAAAACCTCACTTTTAACACTCATATCATAAATAACTATTTTCATTCAATAATAATGTTTATAAACAAACCCAAGGTACACCTATGGGAGGCACGATTTCTCCGATTTTAGCTTGCTACGTGATAGATGACTTTTTGGATCATGTGATTCCTAAATTATCATTTACTTTACCCTTCATCAAAAAATATGTGGATGATCTAATAATGGCCATACCGAACAATGGTGATACTGAAATCTTAGAGGTGTTCAACAGCTATGACCCTCACATACAATTTACCATCGAGTGTGAGGATGACCTGTGTTCAGTCCCCTTTCTTGATATTAAGTTCATTAGGAACTCTAATAACTCCCTTGTAATCGACTGGCACAGGAAACCTCAACATTCAGGTAGATTCCTGAATTATTGGTCATACCACAAGGAATCCATAAAAATAAATCTTTTGAAACAAATGAAAACCAGGGTAACATCAATTTTAGACCCATCCTTTCACCAAAAGAACCTTCAGATCCTATTTAATTTATTTTTGGACAACTCGTACCCGAAACACCTGGTAACGAAGTACATATACAATTGGTCACCCATTACGGACAATCTTCAGGATCATAACTCCCAAAGACCTTGTGTTGAAGTAGTTGCTGACGAGCACATGTGCTTGTATACCTCCTTACCATTCTTAAAGGAGATCACCCCAAACTCACTAGACTGTTGAAACAAATAGGCAACATTAAAATAGCTAATAGAACTTCACTTACGATTAGATCAGTTTATTCAAAAGTTAAAGATAAACCTGCATTGTTGAATTGCTCTGATGTGGTGTATTGCATACCTTATGGTGATTGTAATAAAACTTATATTGGTCAAACATCGAGAACCCTTTCTAGTAGAATATATTCCCACAAGAGTGATTGTAATTTGTACCCTCAGAGGTCAGCTCTAGCAGAACATGCACACAGTGAAGGACACAACATAAATTATGATGGTGTTAGGATTTTAGCTACAGAACATAATTATAAAAAAAGGCTCTTTTTGGAGATGGCTTACATATCACAAGAAAACAATTCTATGAACAAGAGAAGTGACATAAACCAACTTAGTACTTTGTACTCTTATCTTTTGTATGTTGATAAAAATAATGTTAATGTTTTTTCTCATAACACCTCCTTATAAGGGCTGTGTGGGTTGGGGAGCCAAGTTCATTGAGGTAAAAACCTCACTGAGCTTGTCTCCTCAGCTTCATAACACTCTCTTTTATATATTTCAATCTGAGTATAATTTTTCTAAATTTGTATAATTGACATAAGTAATTAGTGATGTAGCATCTAGTCATATAAATAAAAAAAAATTTTGTGCTTTTATTTAATAATTTAAAAGAAAGAGTTATTTAATATCAGGTCCTTCAAAAATAGAAGAAGAGATTTTTCTAGAATTGTCAATTACAACTGACAAGACAGGTAGTACCTAACCTAATAATAATTTCTGTCATTGAAGACCATGTGGTGTTAAGATCTTTTAAAAAACTTTTTTGTAACAAATTGAGAAGGATCTTCCTCAATTTTTGTGATTATGTGTTAATTTGATAATATTGGTTCAGTCCTATGGTTTTCTTGAGATGTCACGTGCAGTAATAACACCTAAGAGAAATTCAATCTCACCAACGTAAGTTTTACTTATTATCATCCTAAAGAATATATTATACAATTTTTCATAAGTGATATTAATGCATTCATTATTTTTGTAGTTTTTCCTGAAGATGAATAAAAATTTATTCGAAAGCTTGAAATATAGTTGAAAGAGTACACTTATTTCACACAGCCGCTAAGCCAATAATTTTAAACATATATATTTATATATATATATATATATATATAAAGTATCTAGTGCCTTACTGTCAAAAGTAATAATTTCAGTTTTGAACTGAAATGGTGTCGGTTAGAAATTTCTAACACTTTAAAAGACACCTTGGATGCTGCGATATAAATAGATATAAATATCATTCAACCTATATCAGGGCAAAACCAAACTACAGACACGTGTTTCGCTTTTAGTTTGAGCTCGTCAGTGTAGTTTGGTTTTGCCCTGATATAGGTTGAATGATATTTATATCTATTTATATCGCAGCATCCAAGGTGTCTTTTAAAGTGTTAGAAATTTCTAACCGACACCATTTCAGTTCAAAACTGAAATTATTACTTTTGACAGTAAGGCACTAGATACTTTATGTATCATCTTTGGACATTCTTAGACTGTCACAAAACGCTCTGTTCGTTTTATATATATATATATATATATATATATATATATATATATATATATATATATATATATATATATATATATATATAAGTGAACAAATATTATTTGGGTACACGAGTCTTTGTTTAATTTCTTTACTTCAGGTAGGTTTTATAGGAAACAGAAGCGAAGATGGCTAAATGCAGTTTAATTTCAATCCAGATATTTCATTACAGGTTTGTAACATTTTCAATGGAAAAACTACAATACAAAAGGAAGTTGTGTGAGTATATTTTGGTGTTATAAATATAATTAATTACTTACTAGTAGCAGTTATTTGCCATACATTAAGGCCTTGAAAGTTTGTGTTATGTTCTTAAATCAGATATTTGCAAAGTTTTTTTTGGTTCTCCTTATTCTTATACAACTAATTTACAATATAAGATTAGTAACAGAGGTAAGTAAATTTATGTTTGTGAAAGAAATTTTTAGTTATCAAATCAATGCACCGTGTTTTGTTTCTAGGTTAACATGTGTTTTGTCATTTTTGTTCGACCTTGTAGATTCGATGTACAGAGTATCTCAGTATCAATGGTTTAGGTAAAGGTGAGGATTATTTTGTGTTACTGGTGTTGTCTATTTTCTCTTTGTAGGATGAAATCATAAATGGCACTTAGTTCCTCTGTGTCTTTTTTTGGTTCATGGAGAATTCTCCTGCTCTTATTCATTGGGTGGGTCATTTCCAAGAAAAGCCTTCCTTCGTAGTTGTTTTCTCTCTCTAGTATAGTAACACCTTTAAAGTTTGGTGGGTGTTTTGTGTCGTTGACATGGATGGAGAGGCCACAGGCTCTGGGTTTCTTGTTGATATCACTTTTGTGTTGCGTTAGTCGTTTCTCTAACTTTTGGTTTGTCTGACCCTGGTATCTGAGTGGGCACTTTGATGATAAGATGACCCTCTGTTACTTGTTTGCAACATTTGTCATTATTTAATTTAAATCTACTTACAAGTAAACTTTAAAAAGTTTTTAATACAATCACAATGTCAACTTTCAGTCAACCGTAAGCAAGGATGGCGTTGCTGTTGACCCCGCTAAGATACAAGCCGTTCAGGAATGGCCAATCCCTATTGACAAACATCAGCTCCGGAGTTTCTTGGGTCTTTGTTCCCATTACCGACGATATGTCAAGAATTTTGGAGACATCGCCAAACCCTTGATACGTTTGACAGAACAAGATAAGTCCT
This sequence comes from Altica lythri, assembly GCA_964028335.1. Lineage (NCBI taxonomy): Eukaryota > Metazoa > Arthropoda > Insecta > Coleoptera > Chrysomelidae > Altica > Altica lythri. Next base: position 74,706,079 of record OZ034801.1, on the reverse strand, counting down.
TCTGTTGGGATCAGGAATGTCAAGAGGCGTTTGAAATATTGAAGAAACAGCTTACGTCAGCACCTGTTCTTGCTTATCCACCGACGCCAGCAATGTGGGAATTGTAGCCGTCTTGTCACAGCTACAAGATGGTAAGGAAAGAGTGGTTGGTTACTTTAGCAAAACTTTATCAAAAGCTGCAAAGAACTACTCTGTAACTAGAAGGGAACTGTTAGCAGTTGTAAAATCCGTCGAACACTTTTAAAAATATCTGTATGGCAGAAAATTCCTGATCAGAACAGACCATGCAAGTTTAAAGTGGTTACTTAGCCTTAGGAACCCAGAAGGACAGATAGCAAGATGGCTCGAAAAACTGCAGGAATATAATGTTGAAATCGAGCACAGACCTGGAACAAGACATCGTAATGCTGATGCACTTTCCAGAAGACCATGTCGACCTGATTGCCCCCATTGTACCCGTATGTAGCAGAACGAGGAAAAACTTGCCCTAGTTAAGGTTGTGCCAGAAGACGAGAGCTCTGTGCTGGAGGAGCAACAAGAAAACGATCCCGTTCTGAGAAAGATTTGAGAGTGGAAGAGACCGTCGTCCGTTGTGGACAGAGATATCCTCATCCTCTCCTGCTTTAAAAGCATACTGGTTCCAATGGAACTCTTTAATTTTGGACGGTGGGCTCGTTAAAAGACTTGTAGAAAATTCAGAGGGCACAGAAACAAGGAAACTAATAGTGGTCCCAAGACCGGAAATTTTAAAACAGATGCATAATGATAGTTCTGGAGGACATCTGGGTATCACGAAAACGCTGCAAAAGATCCGAGATAGATTTTACTGGGTAAATTGCACTAATGATGTTAAAGATTGGTGTCGTAAATGCACTACATATGCTGCCAGTAACGGTCCGCACCGAAAACCGAAGGCGGAAATGCAGCAATACCTGATTGAAAGTCCTTTTAGAAGAATCGCAGTAGATGTATTGGGGCCACTTCCACAGAGCGATGTAGAAAACAAGTACATCTTTGTTGTCATGGACTACTTCACTAAATGGGTTGAAGCCCATGCAGTTCCCAATCAGGAAGCCACCACTTTAGCAGATATATTAGTTGATGAATTCGTAAGCCGATTTGGGGTACCACTAGAATTACATTCAGATCAAGGGAGAAATTTTGAGAGCAAGCTGTTTCAAGAAGTTTGCCAAAGATTAGGCATCCACAAAACGAGAACCACAGCGATGCACCCTCAGTCTGATGGAATGGTGGAACGAATGAACCGGACTATAACCAACTATCTTTCAAAAGTGGTGTCAGATTGTCAGAGGGATTGGGATCGACATATTCCCCTATTTCTGATGGCAATTCGATCGGCCATGAACGAATCAACTGGCCAAACGCCTGCGAAGGTCCTGTTCGGTAGAGAAATTAGGCTACCATGTGACTTGGTGTTTGGTTGTAAACCTGGTGAAGAAATGGCTCGTAAACAATATGTCGCCGATCTTCAGAATCAAATGGAGAATATACACAACCTGGTGCGTAGAAAACTTCAATTATCTAGTGATCGGATGAAGAGGTACTATGACACGCGGACAATGGAAAAGAGTTATCAAGTTGGAGATTTAGTCTGGCTCTATAACCCCCGACGGCGTCGAGGTATTTGTCCCAAATTACAGAAGAACTGGGAAGGTCCATACACCATCAAGAAGAAGATTAACGATGTCATTTATCGGATCGTGAAACTTCCCAGAGGGAAACCCATCGTGGTCCATCATGATCGTTTGGCGCCTTACCAAGGAAACCACAGTGGAGATGCGCAGCAACTCCAAGAAGATGGTTTGGCCGGCTCAGAGAGTGTGCGTTATTCCGATTAAGGAAATAACATTCCAGGAGGAATGAATCTAAGGAGAAGGCAGTGTAACGGGATAACCGTAAGGAAAAGGACTTTAATTTAAAAGATTGTTATTGACAGTTGATTTTTAGAAACTTCTAAAAACACTGACCACATTAAATAATGTTTCTAGAAAATTCTAGAAACTTCTAAACACACTGACTAGATTAAATAATGTTTTTAGAAAATTCTAGAAAGATCTAAACACACTGACTAGATTAAATAAAGTTGTATATAAGGGGATGTATGGGCAGTTAACGTCAGTTCAAGTTCAAATATTAACAAGAGTTCATTGTATTGTCAAGCAGTTTAGACGTTATCCAGCAGAGTTCTGTGTATATTAACAATTTTGTAAATAAAATTGTGTTAAAGTCCTCATAAGTGTTTCAATAGGATAAAATTAGTAATCTCAAAGTGATTGTAATTTCATCATTCTAACTGGATGTACTGAGAGGACAAACAGCAAAAGGCCAGCCTTGATAACTAACTGACGTCTGTCAACACTTATAAAAGAAGAATCGTTCTAACCTTAAATTGTACCGGCCTAATTGCGACTTAAGAATTTTAAACTATAATTTTAGAGCAATCTGGTGAATTTTAATGATAATTTTAATTACTTTTAAATATTTTAACGTGAATGACATCCTTATAAAAGATGTAAGTTAGTACACATTGTAATTAAATTATTTCTTAACTAATACACACCACACATTATAGAATCCCTGATGATGAAAATCAGTAAATAAAATTTCCGAAAGCTTGGAGACATCTTTATAGAGTTTTCTTTACACCGTTTGCTGCTGTCCCCAATATATTCTATATATATATTACAAAAAAGGGTGCCAAGTATGTGTACCTATAACAAACGAAAGGGGGAAAATTAATGGGCATGTACGCAAAAAGGATCATAGGGTCACGAATAGGGAATGGTAACCGCAGACATGCATGTTTCTGGCTCGTTAGCCGTCATCAGTGCGGCATAACCACGTAAGGTATTGCACTTGGCCAGCAAAAGTGTTGAGTACTTGGGAGCAAAGGATGGTAGGGAAACATGTATTAAAAACCAAAAAACACAAACAACGAAACTCACACAAGAGTCCTATCGCCATTTGTGGTTTCGGCCAGCTGTGCCCACATTTCGTTTGTTATAGGTACGCATACTTGGCACCCTTTTTTGTTTTACATCCTGGGCTTGGAGCGGCTCAAACACAATGAGTCCGTTTCGCCAACGCGGCGACGCTTTTCGTAGCCCCGAAATGTGGGCACAGCTGGCCAAGCCACAAATGGCGATAGGACTCTTGTGTGAGTTTCGTTGTTTGTGTTTTTTGGTTTTTAATACATGTTTCCCTACCATCCTTTGCTGCCAAGTACTCAACACTTTTGCTGGCCAAGTGCAGTACCTTACTTGGTTATGCCGCACTGATGACGGCTAACGAACCAGAAACATGCATGTCTGCGGTTACCATTCCCTATTCGTGACCCTATGTTCCTTTTTGCGTACATGCCCATTAATTTTCCCCCTTTCGTTATATATATATATATATATATATATATATATATATATATATATATATATATATATATATATATAATTAAATAGTAATATTTGCTGAAAAGTTAATTATTAGTAAAAGTGGATATTGGGTAAACAGCAATACTTAACGTTAAATAAAACTCTTTAGAGTATTTAATCCAAGCTTTCGTAATTACTTTATTACATTATCAAGGAGCTACAAAATTAAGAGTGACAGAATGCAAGTAGAAATAAATTATAAATTTATACTTACATCTCTGTGAGAATATAACGTTGTTGTTCTAAAAGAAATTAACATGAGTAAATAATAAATTATAAAATTAAAATGATGTTTTTTTTATAAGTATTATCAAATTGATGTTTCTCACAAGATATGACATTAATGATTAAATAGTCATGTAACTATGATATCAAAAGTAATAAATTAGAGAACTAACTATAAGGTATTAGGAATAATAAAAAAAAAAAATTATGGAAGTATTAAGATATAACAATATTAAAGCTTAGATGTTATTAGCCCTAAGGGATTATCCTGGATGTATATCCCTCTAAGATCAGTATAACTGTGCAATGATATAGAAAAACCAGGAAAAAACTATATCTGCTGTTCTTTACAATAACTTAATATATTTGAATTATAATTATATCTTATCTATGTACAAAATGTAAATTCAATTAAAGTAAATAGTTTAATTGTGGAGAATTTGTAATATTTATTTTTTCCTTAACAACTTTAAACTGTAGATTTGTTAGATGTCTTTTTTATTTTAAGTTCTTCAAGAAAATCTACATTTTGTTTTTTTTAATTACAAATGTGTAGTTTATTTATTATTTTTCTTATTATTCCCAATAATTTTTAGTATTTACTCATAAACTAACTTGAAAGCTCGCTCTTTTTTAACATTTGAAAAAGGATTTGAATCTTAATAAAGTAAATAAGAATATAAATTACTTAAATGGTCAATATCTGATTTTTTATTTATGCAATTATTATTTTGATAAATAAATGTCATTTCAAGAAAGATTCTTTTTGTTAAATTTTTTTCAGAAGTTAAAATTTTTGTTTCATTATAATTCATTAAATGGCCTGTTTCATTAACATGATTGGCTAAAGCACAACGTTCAGGATGTAACCTACAATCACTTTTGTGAGCAGTAATACGATTTTTTAGTAATCGTATAGTTTGTCCAATGTAATTTTTATTACAATTATTACAAGGAATCATGTATTGGATAATAAAGATGTAGTAGACGTTAAGTATTGCTGTTTACCCAATATCCACCTTTACTAATATATATATATATATATATATATATATATATATATATATATATATATATATATATATATATATATATATAATTAAATAGTAATATTTGCTGTAAAGATAAATGTTAGTAAAAATAAATATTGGGATAACAGCAATACTTAACGTAAATAAAACTCTTTAAAGTTTCTAATCCAAGCTTTCGTAATAACTTTATTACATTTTCAAGGAGCTACAACATTTAGAGTGACAGAATGCAAGTAGAAATAAATTATAAATTTATACTTACATCTCTGTGAGGTTATAACGTTATTATTTTTATAAAAAAAAAATTATTCTTCCTAATACCTTATAGTTAGTTTTCTAATTTATTACTTTTGATGTCATAGTTACTTGATTATTTAATCATTAATGTCATATCTTGGGATAAATAACAATTTTATTATAGTATAAAAAACATCATTTTAATTTTATATTAATCTTTAATATTTACTCATGTTTATTACTGTAAAAACAATAACGTTATAACCTCACAGAGATGTAAGTATAAATTTATAATTTATTTCTACTTGGATTCTGTCACTCTAAAAGTCTAAATGTTGTAGCTCCTTGAAAATGTAATAAAGTTATTACGAAAGCTTGGATTAGAAACTAGAAACTTTAAAGAGTTTTATTTACGTTAAGTATTGCTGTTATCCCAATATTCATTTTTACTCATATATATATATATATATATATATATATATATATATATATATATATATATATATATATATATAACAAAGTGCCAAGAAAACGCGTATTAATATAAACAAAAGGGGAAAATTATTGGGCATGTACGCAAAAAGGATCAATAAGGCCACGAGTAGGAATGGTAACCGCAGACATGCATGTTTCTGGCTCATTAGCCGTCATCAGTGCGGCATAACAAAGTAGGGTATTGCACTTGGCTAGCAAAAGTGTTGGGTACTTGGGAGCAAAGGATGTTGGGAAAACATGTGTAAAGAAACATAAAAACACAAAAACAACGAAAGCTCACACAGGAGTCCTATCGCCATTTTGTGCTTTCGGCCAGCTGTGCCAATGGGTTTTCGGCTAGCAACCAGCGTCGCAACGTTGGCGAAACGGACTCATTGTGTTTGAGTCTTTCTAAGCCCAGGATATCAAATAAACAAAGTGCCAATAAAACGCGTATTAATTTAAACAAAAGGGGAAAATTATTGGGCATGTACACAAAAAGGATCAATAAGGCCACGAGTAGAAATGGTAACCGCAGACATGCATGTTTCTGGCTCATTAGCCGTCATCAGTGCGGCATAACCAAGTAGGGTATTGCACTTGGCTAGCAAAAGTGTTGGGTACTTGGGAGCAAAGGATGTTGGGGAAACATGTGTAAAGAAACATAAAAACACAAAAACAACGAAAGCTCACACAGGAGTTCTATCGCCATTTTGTGCTTTCGGCCAGCTGTGCCAATGGGTTTTCGGCTAGCAACCAGCGTCGCAACGTTGGCGAAACGGACTCATTGTGTTTGAGTCTTTCTAAGCCCAGGATATCAAATAAACAAAGTGCCAAGAAAACGCGTATTAATATAAACAAAAGGGGAAAATTATTGGGCATGTACGCAAACAGGATCAATAAGGCCACGAGTAGGAATGGTAACCGCAGACATGCATGTTTCTGGCTCATTAGCCGTCATCAGTGCGGCATAACCAAGTAGGGTATTGCACTTGGCTAGCAAAAGTGTTGGGTACTTGGGAGCAAAGGATGTTGGGGAAACATGTGTAAAGAAACATAAAAACACAAAAACAACGAAAGCTCACACAGGAGTCCTATCGCCATTTTGTGCTTTCGGCCAGCTGTGCCAATGGGTTTTTGGCTAGCAACCAGCGTCGCAACGTTGGCGAAACGGACTCATTGTGTTTGAGTCTTTCTAAGCCCAGGATATCAAATAAACAAAGTGCCAAGAAAACGCGTATTAATATAAACAAAAGCGGAAAATTATTGGGCATGTACGCAAAAAGAATCAATAAGGCCACGAGTAGGAATGGTAACCGCAGACATGCATGTTTCTGGCTCATGAGCTGATGACGGCTAATGAGCCAGAAACATGGAGAATGTACAAGGATGGAGGAGTAAGTATGTTTAAATGTTTGAATGTATGTCTGCAAGTCTCTAATTGATTGATTTTTGAAATCGCCCTTACCGCAGCTTTTTGAAGTACAAATATCTTGTGCCACTCCGATGAGTTTCCCCAGAAGATTAAACCGTAAGAAATTTGGCTTTGAAATAGTCCCATGTAAGCAGTTCTACAGATATCTACTGATGCAAATTGTGAAATTTTTCTCAGCAGATACACTGTACTAGATAGTTTTTTTGATAAGGTTGTTATATGCTCCTTCCAGTCAAGTTTAGAATTTAAACAAAGTCCAAGAAATTTAATGCTGTGGTTTTGATTAGTATTGATACGTTCTTTTAAAGTAAACAGAAGATTATTAGTTTTTTCTTTGTTAAGTAATAGTTGATTATTTACAAACCAATTTGTTGATATATCAAGCAGTACTTTATCTGTTTCCTCAAGTACAGCCTCGTTTTTATTACTGTGGTAAATTGTAGTATCATCTGCATAAAATAACATCTTTGAAGTATCTAAAGCGTATGGAAGGTCGTTAATATATAAAATAAAAAGCGTAGGTCCTAGTATGGATCCTTGTGGTACACCAGCAAGAACTTTCTGAGAAGTTGATAATTTATTATTGATATGGACTAGTTGATAACGATCAGTTAGATATTCTGTAAGAAAATTTAGTCTGTTGCCCCTAACACCGTAAAATTCCAATTTCTTTAAGAGTATGTTGTGACTGACACAGTCAAACGCCTTCGAGAGATCACAGAATGAAGCTGAGATCATTTCGCCCCTCTCGAAGGCACCAACTATATCAGTCACAAGTTTTGTATTTGCATGCATTGTGCTACAGTTTTTTCTAAAACCAAATTGGTTTTTGTTAAGTAAATTATATTTCTCTAAAAAACTAAAGAGTCTTTTATTAAAAGCTTTTTCAATTGGTTTCGAAAATGTGGGTATTATTGGTCGATAATTTTCTGGTAAATTTTCATCGCCTTTTTTAAAGATTGGTGTAACTTTTGATGTTCTTAGTTTCTGAGGAAAAGTACCGGTGATAAAACTTTTATTAATGATTATGGACAGTGGTAAATATAAACCTTCAGCTAGCAATTTAAGAATTTTGTTACTAATAATGCCATATATGTCAAGAGCTTTATTATTAGATAATTCACTTGTGAATATTTTAACCTCGTCAGCGGTAACTGGATGTAGAAACAAGGATTTATTATTCCATATATTTTGTGACAGTGTATGGCAAGGATCACTGCAATTATTTGGAAGAGATTTAATTACGTTATTCGAAATATTTATAAAATATTCATTAAAAGTATCAGGGTTTAACTCTTGTTCTTTTTTTGGTCCATTTATAATTTGCCACATGGTTTGAGATTTATTTGACGAGTCATTAATTTTTTTTGCAAAATAATTAGATTTTTCCTCATTAATTTTGTAAATGTAAAAATACATGTAAAAGTATTTATAATAATTAAAATAGTTTTAATTAACGTATTTTAATAATTAAATATTTATATTCAAAAACTGAAAATTGATAAAAATATATACGGTAGGTACCTATATTTCCATTACTATTCATACACCTTCATAGGTTGTACGTTAAAATAGATTAAATGCATATTGTTTATAGCGTTAAAAAGTAACAAAATGATTGCATTTTCGCAACCGGTTTTATTTTATACTTTATGATCTTAAGTGTCGAATAGTCGTGGCAGAGTTAAAAAATATGACTTATAAAAAAGTTATGCACATTTGAAAAAAATTTTTAAATGTTTAACGAATTTTTAATTTGTAAACGGTGCGTCTGATAAAACAATACACAGGAAGCTTTTTTGCTTAAAATCATTCAAGGATTACGGTTATATTTTTTGTTTTGCGAAAAAATAATTTTTTATTGATAACAAATTATTTGTTATTAACAAATTTCCCAACCATTTCTTGGAAATCCACCCTTAATATTTGTAATTAGGGGGTCAAAATACATAGAGAAACCTTTGGTAGAGCCTTGTCCTTTTAACGGCTACGAAAGCCCTCTGGGCTCCCGAACTATATACGATACACGCCAGTACGGTACTCGTTTAGAAATTTCAGCGTCGCTACCTTCGTCGCCTCGGCTTTAAACATCTAATTCGTATCGAAATTAATCAGTTCCTAGCTTGTAAAGTTAATTACTATTTACTGATGTGGATATGTTACAGTCTTATATTGAAATCGAAGTTTTATTTTCGTGCATGTAATATAAATGATAGTGCAAAATTTTGTAAAAACTGTTCGTGATTCAAATAACAGACGCTGTTCTTAATGAAAAAAACATAAGGTATGCTTTTATGTCGCTATAATTCATTATTTCCTTATAAATATTGGCATCAGAGCTTACTTATATGTAAATTATGTATCTCTCATTAACATTAATAATTCCCGAATTATAGACAATATTACTTATATTTTACTTAGAAATTTCAGTAATTTCTTAATACAACTAAAATTTAACGGTTAAGATACTGCCAATCCGCTTTTGTTAACTTGAAAATGGATCAAGAAGTTTCAAGCTATCATCTCCCTTGGGGCAACAAACTTCTTCAAAGAGAAGATATCATATAATTAACAATTCAAACAATGTCTTTATTACACTTATAATTTGTCTCCGTCAATTTACGTTATTAGTTTTAACAAGTTAGTCACTAGTTAGGGCAAAGAAAAGTTAGAATGCCCTTAGGTAATTCTTTATGATTGATTAAGTTTTCTCTACTTGAAAAGAAATTATGTCAGAAAGTAAATAATAAGCTGGGTCATTTTAATTGTATTATATTAGATTTTTCTTTATTATAAGATCAAGTTTAAATTTTATTTTAAAAATATGAAATATAATCTTATTAAAAACATTCAATTACTTTTTAATCTTATTACTATCTTTACTTTTCAATATATTGAAAAAAGTAAGTTTAAACATTTAAAAACTCTATAGGAAAAATCTAAAGCAGAATGGTTTAATGCTGTACAGATTTTTTAACGTTGCTCCAAAGTTTTTAAGTCTGTTCCTGTAATGGAGAATTAAGAATACCATTACCATGGCATTAACAAGATGGCAGGTAAAATTCTTACAACTAGCCAATGATACCGAGAACAAAAGCATTAAAATGTAGTGATGCGTACCAATAAATGCAGTGGTAACTGGAATGCAAAGCTTTTGCAAATGTTGTTGAGCAATGCAAACTCGAAAAAACCTGTCCAGTATATTTAGTGTTGGTAAGTATTCCTTAAGCCAGTGGCGAAGCAGCGTAAGCAGAGAGTCTGGCGCAGTGTAGACGGTACCTACATTATGGGGCTAAGGGGCTTCCTAGTCACAACTATGCTGACACCACGAACCAGGTGACACCCAGATTGTATTAGCCTCTTTTCGGTTTGTGGGTCTTTATAGAGCAGCATGGAGGAAAAACGAGAGAAAACTCGTTTAAGATTAAAAATCGGTCCAGTAAGTGATTCTTTAAGGCACAGCTGAAAAAAATGATAAACTACCTGTTGAAGCAACATTTTAAACCAGATGTGGCAGGCAAATAGAAAAAAGGCCCATTTTAATAGCAAAAGGAGTAAAATACAAAGAATCGAAAAGAATGCCGTATGAGAAAAATGTTTAGTAAGTTAACTATAGGACAAAAAACTTAAAACCAGTGTGAAACTCACCATTATATAAATGGCAATAAAAGTAAAACTACTGCTACAAAATATTTAGAATTTTTTTTTCAGTGGAATACTTAATAAAAGAGAAAATTTTGGACAAGATTTTTCAACTGGGTTCAAAGGCACAAACAATGTTATCGTTAAAATTCCTACAATTCACACCAGGCTAGATGCTAAAGTAACTTAAAAGCATAATTCAGGAGCTACAAGTAGAAGTAGATATCTCGCTTAGACTCGAAAAGGACAGCAAAATTCCTTAGTCTAAGATCTTTATTTTCGTGACAGTCTAAACAATAAAATAGACAAAACTCTCCGATTTATAGAGGTACAGATAAAAGACCTGAATATCACAAATTGGAACATTTTACGAAGCTTCGACAAAAGTGCTACAGTAAAACTTTTAGTGGATCTTACATTTGCTAAAATTTTTAAAAAGAATTGTCTAAATCTGGTCGGTTAAGAATATTAACCAAATAAAGCCAGGTATACCAATTTAGTAGTTTAATTTTGCCTACCACAAACCAGGCGGAAAAAAATCACAAAAAATGCACTTAACAAAAAGGAACCCAATAAAAAGGTTCCTGCAAATAACAACAAGTTTTCTGCAATTCAGTGCCAAAGCTGCTACTAACGTGCTTAGCAGTGGCTTTAGCTAAAATTTAACTTATATAGGTTTTATTCAAGAAACTTGGGCTTATAAGAGACTGATCAAAAGAATACTAACCAAAACATATAAATTGATAAACTATACATGCAGAAGGCACCAGGAGCAGCCCTGATTTTTTTTATATATTACGTTCATTTTTGTTTTAGGGTTTATTACAAGAGACTTATCGACAGCGGAGATAAAACTTTATACAAAAAGGAGTTAAACGAACATTATAATACAAAAGGTGTTCCTATACTCCTGACCGACATCCGGCCCATATGCCAGACAGATCCAAGCATACCCCAACCACCTAGTTCGCTAGCACCTCTGCAATTTGGATCTGGAAATTTGGGGAGGGGCGAGCTAGCGCTCTGCCAGCACAGAGGCCACATATGACCCATTGTGCATCCTACTGGATATTTTCACCTCAGGCTGTCACCAGGCCTAGTGATTTAAAATAGGTGAGGAGGCTCTCGAGGGGATCTCCCTGACATTGGCTGGTGTAAGCCAGTACTCGCCCAACACGGATCTTCTGATTTCAGAAAAAGCAGAGCAGTCATACATTATATGTTCAACTGTTTCCTCGTCTTGTTCGCAGCCTGTGCATAGCAGCGCTTTTGTTAATTTCATCCTAAGGAGATGTTGTCGCAATTGGCAGATTCCCACAGCTGTTCGGAGATGTTGCCTGGTCAATGCCTAAATTTTTTTGCTGTTGCCTCGCCAGGATAAAGTAAGAACTCTCTGACCAGTCTACAGTTTCATCCCAGCACTGTATAAAGTTTTGGTAAGAGTGCTGTTTGATAAGGTCCACGACAGCGGACAATGTTAGCTTGGTAGGTTGGCGAGAGCTAACACATTTGTAGCCCGCAGCTTTCCTTGCTAAATTGTTCGCAATGCGGTTGCCTTTAATGTTCCCATGTCCTTTGATCCAGCTGAAAGTGAACACGTTATTCTGGCTGGCCTCAGTTAGAGATTGGTGACATTTTAGTACTAAACTTAAAGTGATACGTGGTCTATTCAAGGTCAGTAGTGCTTGTCGGCAGTCTGTGTTTATATTTACTCTCCTGACTGTGATGTTCCTGTTGATTAATTCTTTTGCAGCTATGGTTATGCCTGGGAGTTTTGACTGAATTACACTTGATAAGCCATCCATAGCCCATTTTATTTTTGGGTTCAATCTAGAGTAAATTCCACTTCCCACACCTTGCTTTGTTTTTGATCCATCCGTATAGGCGCTCAGAGCTTTCACCACGGTGGGGTCTGCTGTCTTGTTTGTTAATATTTTGTAGGGTTTGTTAAAGACAAATCTTGGTGCGACGGCATCCGTGTCTGCCTGTAAGAGTGGTATCGCCTTTATCGATTCTCTCCATAGACTGTCCCTATGGGTGCCAGTCCCTACAGTGGGTTCGATATCAACCGTGCAAAAGCATACCATGGTCATCAATGCGACCTCCTTAACAAATATATCAAGGACGGTAAGACCGAGTATGATTCCATGGCTCCTTTTAAGAAAAGGATTTGGTTTAATTTTTTGATAGCTGTCGTTTATTTCACTTCGCTAGCACCTCGATGGCAGGTTAAAATTAAAAGCACGGTAGTTATCATAAAAAAAAAAACTTAAACGTATTTAGAGATAAGCGTGAATGAAATATTTTCTTAAAATAATATTTTTTTAATCAAAAAGCAAAAATGTTATGATTATATAGGTGTATAGCGACACACAAGGGTCTTTAAAATTTTTATCACAGACTTAAGCATTAAATTATAATTTATAAGTACATAATACAACCAATTCGTTATTAGAAGGTATGTTCTCAAAATATGTTCGTTATATCACCAGTCAATACAGGCTAAAAACATATAAACCGCACTCAGAGATAAGCGTAATGTTTATTTAAATAATACAGATTAATAAAGTAAAGATTATGATTACCTTAGACCGTGTTAGCTGCGCCAACTTCAGACTGGATGGTAAGTACGGGATCTGCATTACCTACATACAGCGTTAACTTCATATCCGCACCCTCGGTTTATAATAATGGCTTACCAGGTATATCCTTCGCTTGGTATTGTTAAAACGAAACATATCGAAGGGTTCTTAAAATCAATATCTGGTAAAAGGAATACGATATATGCTCATCTTAGTAAATTTTCTAGCAAAGACCAACGTGGAGGTGTGAACAACCTTTGCCTGGAGAGGATAGGTAGGTAGGAAGAACCGTGCAGCATATTATTTAAGCTGAAATACAATGGTAGACGGTCCGTCGGTTATAGAGGTAGTGATAAAAAATTTGTTGATTTTTATGTTCCCATATATATCATATGGTTTGTTTTTGTTCTACTGATGGTGAAACTTTATGACAAAGTGAAATACGTTATAAATTATCTACGTTCACAGTTTCCCGACTTAACATCTAAACAGTTTAAACTTTTAAGTAGAAAAGGGGAGTTTCCTTACCAATACGTTGATTCAATTAAAAATTAGATGAAACAGAACTGCCATCTATCGATTAATTTTACAGTACTCTAACGGATGAAAATATTAGCGAAAATTTATACATGCGTGCACGAAAGGTTTGACAATCATTTAAAATTAAAAATTTAAAAGAATGAGATGCGTGCACAAACATATACATTTCTACAGTTTTATGTTCTAACCACATATTTAGGTTCTATTTCGATGTACCCGCGACGCCGTTTGCGTGGCGTGTTGATTTTTGTATAAAAATTTCTTTTCTCACTTCGTTAAAGGGGTGGGGGAAGAAAGTTTTATAAACCAGATATTAAGTTGAAAGAAGACAAATACGTCTTTGAAAACCGCATTCGAATAGGATCAGTAGTTTTCATGTGATGCGCGCACAAACATATACATTTCTACAGTTTTATTATATGTATAGATTACATTTTAATAATTGAATTAGAAAATATTAGTTTTGTTCGTGGTTGCAATAGAGAGCAGTAACTTAGTCTAAAAATATGGTAACACATCCGAATTCTTTATAACGGCATCGATTTTTCTTAAAATTAGAAACTAAGCTTACCTTACCATCTACTTTAAAAGTTATGTACACTATAAGTGAAAAGTTTGTTTTAAAGGGGTGAAAAATACGCCATATTGAAGAATCTGGTAAAAAAACACAGATTCAATTATTAAATACACTTAAACTTTATTTATTTCTATAAAATGAATATTATATTGTATTTCTTTATATATAAATTAATTTTAAAACAATTTTTAATCCTTAAAACCAGTTAAAAAAACCTTAATAACAAATACCGGTTTCATTATTTTAATTATGAGTTTTAATACAAATATTGAGTAATACCCTATATAAACAACATCAACCCTTACAAACAAAATCACAAAAATGAATAAAAAAATATTGTTGAAATTATACTTCTATTCGTGCATCTGGCAGTAACAATTTAAATGGGGTTAGGTTAGGTTTAAAACGAGATAGATATACAAAAAACAGTCTGACCTTATGTCTTAGTATCACAGTGACGTATTACATTGTGTTTGACAGATTATTCTATAATTCTGTCACGTAAGTATACATATTAAGTTTAGTATTTTATATTAATAATAATAATCAATGATGAGTCTGGATCTGGATCTGGAAATTTGGGGAGGGGCGAGCTAGTGCTTAGCCAGCACTGAGGCCACATATGACCCATTGTGCATCCTCCCGTATTGTTGGGATATCCTCACCTCAGGCTGTCACCAGGCCTAGTGATTTGAAATAGGTGATGAGGCTCCCGAGGGGAATCTCCCTGACATCGGCTGGTGTAAGCCAATACTCGCCCAACACGGATCTTTTGATTTCAGAAAAAGCAGAGCAGTCATAGATACATAATGTGTTCTACTGTTACCTCTTCTTGTTCGCAGGCTCTGCATAGCGGCGATTCTGTTAATTTCATCCTAAAAGAGATGTTGTCGCAATTGGCAGGGACCTGTCAAGATTCCCACAGCTGTTCGGAGATTTTGTCCGGTCAATGCCTTAAACTTTTTTGCTGTTTCCTCGCCAGGATGAGGTCATAACTCTCTGGCCAGTCTACAGTTCGTAGTTTCATCCCAGCACTGTATAAGTTTTTGGTGAGAGTGCTGTTTGATAAGGTCCACGACTGCGGACAATGTTAGCTTGGTAGATGGGCGAGGGCTAACAGATTTGTAGTCCGCAGCCCTCTTTGCTAAATTGTTCGCAATGCGGTTGCCTTTAGAGTTCCCATGTCCTTTGATCCAGCTGAGAGTGACCACGTTATTCTGGCTGGCCCCAGTTAGAGATTGGTGACATTCTAGTACTAAACTTGAAGTGAAACGTGGTCTATTCAAAATCAGTAGTGCTTGTCGGCAGTCTGTGTATATATTTATATTCCTGCCTCTGATGTTCCTATTAATTAATTCTTTTGCAGCTATGGTTATGCCTGTGAGTTCTGACTGAACCACACTTGACAAGCCATCCATAGCCCATTTTATTTTTAGGTTTAAGGATTTGGAGTAAATTCCACATCCCACACTTTGCTTTGTTTTTGATCCATCCGTATATTCGCTCAAAGCGTTCACTACGTTGGGGTCTGCTGTCTTGTTTGTTAATATTTTGTAGGGTTTGTCAAAGACAAATCTTGGTGCGACGGCATCCGTGTCTGTCTGTAGGAGTGGTATCACTTTTATCGATTCCCTCCACAAACTGTCCCTATGGGTGCCAGTCCCTACAGTGGATTCGATACCCACCGTGTGAAAGCGTACCATGGTCTTTAATGCGGCCTCCTTAACAAATATGTCAAGGGGGGTGAGACCGAGTATGACTTCCATTGCTCTGGTCGGTGTGCTTCGCATGGCTCCTGTTACGAGAAGGCATGCTGATCTTTGGATTTGGTTTAATTTTTTGATAGCTGTCGTTTGTTTCACTTTAGGCCACCACACGACAACACTATATGTTAGCATAGGTCTTATGATTGCCGTGTAGATCCACATAGTGACCTTGGGGGATAATCCCCAGGTCTGTCCTATGGTTCGGCGGCATTGCTTATAAGATATAAATCCTTTTTTAACTCTGCTTTCTATGTGAGTTCCACGTCAGCTTGCTGTCAAGGATAACACCTAAGTAGCAAAGCTTAATTTAACGTTGAAAAGACTGGGTGCGTTTAAGCCCCTAGGTTTCGTTTTTTTCGTGAAGAGAACCATTTCTGTCTTTTTGGGGTTAATAGACAGCGATTGCTCTTTACACCATGTCTCTAAAGTTCTAAAAGCCACTTGCATTCTGTCGCAAAGGGTGCTTTCAAACTTTCCTGTTGGCACAATTACAATGTCGTCTGCGTAGGCTACTGTATAGATTTTGTTATGTTCATTGAGGCGGTGAATTAGGCTGTCTAGAACAATGTTCCACCCTTCCTGTGGACAGCCCCTCGTAACCTTGTCTCGTATCTTAACATCATTTACAGTTATTTCTATTGCACGCATGGAGAGCATGCTGAGAATCCATCCGCTTACTGTTGTAGGTGAGCTCCAAAAAGAGCGAAACACGGTGTCTGTAGTTGATTTTGTCCTTGTAAGAGCTGATTAATATCCTTATACTTATGTCGCAGCATCTACCGGTGTTTTGAGTTAGACAATCTAACCAAACACCGATCTAGTTTAAAACTGGATTTATTATTGACAGCACGGCACTAGATACGTTTTGTATCATCTCTTTCATCTTGTTATATAAGACTGTCACCAACGCTCTGCTCGTTTTATGTTTTTACCTTGCCAAAGGTTACTTTTAAGATGCAAAGCGACTGTCGTAGTACCATTTTTGTCTGTGTGTGAATATTAATATGGATTTTTTTTCGAGGACACGTTCTTTCAGTAGATGTAGTACGGTCCTTAGATATTGGTGGTTAGTTTGCAACTTACATTATTGTATTATTGACTTGTGTTTTGTTGTTATAGATTTTAATATATTGATAGAGATCTAATCTAATTTCAATAAATCAATATGGGAATATTGTGACCAGGTTCGGCACCAAGAGTCCTTACATGCACCCGATGCGTGCAGGACTTTAGTTTATTCAGCTAAAAATCAACATCACGCTCATCTTCAGGTAGGCTTAAATCCAGGTGTCCGAAATTACTGTTGCCACAGGGCAGTTCCCTTTATAAGAGATTTAAGTCCTGGGACTAGCTCCTCAAGGTGGTAATAGGATTTAGGATTTGTGTCACCAAAGATGAGGAACCGTTTATGGTCCAAGGCCTCACACTCGAAAAGAATGTGAGTTGCCGTCTCATCGTCCATGGCGCACAGTCGGCACGAGGTGGGTTCCTGTGTCAGAATCGCCATCCTCCGAAGATGGATTGATAGATATAAACGTAACATAAAATTCTAAAAGAATTTAAAAAAATTGAAAAAGTAAAACATAATTTTAAAAGGAAAAAAGGAACGTACCTATCCCAAAAAAAGAATATAAATTATAAGAAGAATAAATTAGAAACAAAGCACATAAAAATAAGTATTTGGATATGGACCAAAATAGATATAGAGCACTAGAAAGAAGGAGTTGATGAATAGAGCAGCAGTAATAGAACCAGAAAAGATAAAAAAAAGTTTGTTTATAAACTGTTTTGTTGTAGCGATAAATTTCATATTTGCTAGAATCCACAAACCAAACATTGAATTAGTAGGAAAGTATTCCCCACACAAGGGAAAATTGTCTTAATATAGATATTAAAACGTGTGCTCCAAAGTAAAAAAAATTCTATGCTCGAAATTTTATTCTAAATAGTAAATAGATCCCACTAGTTTTTTGACAAAACTTCAGTTAATTGTTATGTTACCACATCTATCAAAAAACCATTTTAAAGGTAATTTAGTAGATTCTAGGTAAATTGCTTGAACGCAATTACTCGAAATCAATTATTGCTCAAAAATGAATTAATCGACTTGAAAATTGCTCGAAATACAAATTGCTCGAATAAAAAAAAAATTGTTTGTTTTGGTTAGTTTGAGTGTAACATTTACATAAGAAAGATACTTTTAATCTTAAGGAGGTACACCAGTAAAACTCGGAATATAAGAAATCAATGAAATTTTGACATAAGCTTCCATTATGTAAAACAACCACTTCTTAAATTTTTTCAGATTTTTTTACTTCGTAGTTTTAGAGAAATTGTATAAGAAAGTTTTTGATTTTTATATAGGTTCTTATGGGAGCTTGACTTCAAAGAAAAAATACTATTAGTTAGGAATATAAGAAAACTATGTCTACGTTATAAAAATCTTTATTAGACTTTAATTAACTGATTGAAAAAATCTGGAAAAAAATTCACAACCTCGTTCTTGAGTAATCACAGTAAATAAATCTTTGTTTCAAGAAGAATCATAATATTACACCCATTTTGTTTTAGCATCGGCAACCTCGCATAACGCGCTATAAAAATATATATCGAATTTTAATTCCTTTTTTATAATTTCATTTTATTAAATATATTATTTTCAATATATGTATTTAAAGAATAAAAATTGAATAAAACATTATAAAAAACAAACAATTTATTCAATTGAACATAATTGTAGGTATATTCAGGGTGTTTCTAAATTGATGCGAAATATTTCACAGGCTGATTTTTCAGCAAAAATTAAGGGGGGTCTTTGATATAAATTTTTGTTCAAAATCGCTCTCCCTCCAAGTTACAGCCCCTTAAAGTTGGGGGAAAAAATTGTTTTTATTTAATATCTCCACTATGGAAGAATGTAGAAGAATGAAATGTGGCAGATAATTGATGCTAATAAAGTGGCATTTTTTGACCATTTTTGTAACCCTTCAATGTTTATACAAGGGGGTGAAAAAATCAACCCTTATAATATTTTGCCTCAGAACTTTTTAATTCGTCTACATTTTCCTACTTAAAAAACTGATTTAAGAAGACGGACTTAAACTGCAACTTTTTTATGTCCTGACTATTCCTCGTAAAATTGTTAGTTTGATCACAAAAAATTAAATAGGTTACAATTCGATATAACTTATTCCTTTTTCACATAAATCCAGAAGCGTTATTGTTTGTTAAAAACAGAGTAAGCAGGTGTCAAATAATGTCATAATTGGCAGATAATTATTGCTAATAAAATGACATTTTTTAACGGTTTTTGTAGCCCTGCAATGTTTATACGAGGGGGTGAAAAAATCATCCCTTATAATATTTTGCCTCAGATTTTCCTAGTTAAAAAATTGATTTAAGAAGGCGAACTTAAACTGCAACTTTTTTACGTCTTGACTATTTCTCAGTAACTTATTTCTTTGACCATAAAAAAAATAAAATATTACTCATTACCATAATTCTTGCCTAATTTGTATAGAAACATCTTCAAGAAGAGTGGGCAACACTTCTTCGATGAAATAGTCGTAGTCGTTTCCATTTAATCTTATTGGTAGAAAATATGGTCCAATTAAATAATCATTAACTGTTTGTCATTATGATATCATTCAATACAAGAACGGAAACAAACTTAATAACGCCGTTTTCTCATCTTCTTAATATCTAGCGCCAGTAATAGTGCAATAGCAATCAATTCATCGTCGTCGTCCATTTATGCTTTCACAGAAACGTCGCTATTCGAACTGACAGTATAAATTCCTAATACAAAAAAATGGATGTTTGCGCTAGGCACACGGAATTCCGAACCTAAATTCCTGATCCGGAAACCGAATCAGGAAACCGAGCGTCTGCGCCCAGCCTAAAGGTTATGAAATACTATTGTAAACAATTACAATATGAAATTTTCATACTTGTACTCCACAATGCAACCAACTATACAAGATCATAATAAGCGACGTTGCCAAAGTAAAATAAGTTTTATGTTAAATAATTTTATACATAATAAATATACAATTAAATTGTATAACTGTTTTATCAGACTTAAACTGTCTAAAAATTAATTTATATACATTATGTATCAATATTATGGTAAATTATATTATAGATTTCTTAGTTCATAAATAGAGTTTTCGAAGTTGCAAACTTGACGCCTTATCATTGAGTAAATGGGAGCATTCCTCTTATCCTGCTTCCTCACCAGTGTTCCTCCTTAAGATTCTTAATCATATTGCGATTATGATATTATATTAAGACAAAATTGTAGAAAAAGGGATAATTAGTTGGTTTTTCAGGTATTCGAGAAGGATTAAACTCATTAAATTTCCATTAACATGTTAATTACCAATACCAATGGGTATATATACTTTTAATAGGACAGTTAAATCTTAAGATTCTTAATTAATTTGCAATTATGATATTAAATCCTTAAGACAAAATTCTAAAAAAAAAAGGATAATCAGTTCGTCTTTCAGGTACTAAAATCATGAAATGCCCGTAAACATGTAAATTATTATTTTAATCGGTATTTATTGGATTTTTCATTTTGATTTGATTCATTGTATTTTGTGTGTCATTGGCTATTTTGATAAGTTGTTTCTATATTTTCGATTTTGACTTCATTCATTGTTTTTGAAACCAAATTCCCTTTCGCGCGTTACGACTGAGACTAGCCGAAAAAAATTCAGACCAAAAAATGTCACGACACGACACGACCGACACGACACACGCATGTTTCTCTGTCTGTTTGTCTGTCTCTCTCTCTCTCTCTCTCTCTCTCTCTCTCTCTCTCTCTCTCTCTCTCTCTGATAGATAGATATATCTTTATTTAAATAGGAAACCCTAATATACATAAATACTTATAAAACTACAATTAAAAAGAAACTAATTTAAATTAAAAGAAAATTTACATTAAAAAGAAAATACTGTAGAAAAAAAAATAAGTACCTATAATAGTATTATATTTTATTTCATTCTGTTTTTATAAATTAATAAATTCATAAACATTTTAAAAATAGTTCGTAACTTGACTAGTTAGGTAGGTACGTCAAATTACCTTAACTGTCAGTTAATGTCAAATATTTTAAAAATTTGTATTAAATTGTTATTTCCTGTTTTAAATTAAATTAAAATAAAAAGTAATTTTTGGTATATTTATGTCATCTAAACCTCTGGTATTGTATGAATGGACACATTTGTTAAACGAAACGAACTGTTGAAAATATTTAGGTAATAATGGATTTACTATTTTCTATTTTGCTTTGAACAGTGTAGTGTCGCGACTTTGTTAAAAGTTTATACAGGTTTTTTGTAGATAATAAATAATAAAATAATACCAATAATGTATTCTGACAGTGTTTCTCCAAAAATCCCGGATATTCCTGATGGAGTTAGGTAAGTAGAGATTTTATACAGACAATAATAGATGCTTATGTATGTATAAACATTCTGTTGTGTTTACAAATTACAATTCCTTTACTAATTATTGGAAAGGAACTTCGTTCCATCCGGGCGTCCCTTGACACCTCTCACTTTTTTTGTGTTAAGCTGTTCTTACATTTTTTTATTCTGATTTGATTCATATTATTATCTGATTGCTTCATGGGATTAAATTACCTATGAAATAAAAAACCTCGGCTTTAATTTATAATAATTTTTTCAGGTATTGGACGCTAAATGTTTTCTCTTACCACATTCCAATTTCGACTATTTATGAGAAATTATCAAATCTTGACATAAAGAAAGGTCCAGGTCCTGACATTATTCCTTCCATTTAACTAAAAAAATTGCAGTTTTTTATTATCTCGCCGTCTCTTCCATATTTTTAATAAATCTATCGAGACGGGTCAATTTCCTGATTATGGGAAACTTTCTTATGTCACCCCAATATACAAATCGGGTAGCAAGTCTGATGTTAAAAACTATCGACCCATATCTATTCTCAGTAGTATACCTAAGATATTTGAGAACATTATTACAGATTACCTTAGCCATGACTGCTCTAGCATTATAACTGAGCAACAGTATGGCTTTTGTGCTGGTAAATCTGCCGAATTAAATTTGGTGACCTATGTTGATTTTCTGTCTGAAGCATTGGAAATGGGCTACCAGATTGATTCAGTGTACACAGACTTTACCAAGGCTTTCGATAGAGTCAATCACACTCTCTTACTCCAGAAGCTCGAAAAATATGTTGTATGTGGGACATTACTGCAATGGATAAGAAGCTATCTTATGAACAGGACTCAAATGGTAAGAGCAAATTATCATTATTTTAACATAATTCAAGTGACCTCTGGTGTTTATTTATTTATTTAGGAGAGAAGGTATATTACAGGAATAAGTTTCCTAACTGGTACAAACAACAAAAATACTAAAATAATTACATAATAAAAACTATAACATTACAGACAAGTTAAAAGCAAAATTTACAACTAAAATGCTAACATCCTGAACTACTTACAGGTTACAAGAAGCTATAACATCACTGACAAAAAAAAAACACGAAGTGAATAAACAAGTCATTCGCAGCCGAATTTGAGAGCTCTTTTAAGGGCTTGGTAGCTTAACACTAAATATATCGCACTCGGAGTAAAACTTATTGTAGTTCAAGCAAATACGATCCGAGAATGTCCTTTGACCATAGTTGGTTCGATGATGCCGAATGCGAAACAGTGAGGTATGTGGTGTTCGCCGAGTAGGAGTCAAAAAAGTGATCTTTTCCAACAGAATGTCGCAGGAGATTTCACCATTAATTAGCTTAAAAAGAAACAAGAGAAGAGATTGTTTTCTTCTTTCTTCTAGTGATTGCATACCACATAATAACAATCTGGTTTCATATGAAGTGTTTTGGTATGGAAAATGAAGCTTGAATAACAAAAACTTGGCGAACTTACGTCAAGGGTCGCACCTTGGTCCCTTACTATTCAACTTATTTATTAATGACATCGTTCACTGTTTCAGAGACGGCAAAGCACTATTATTTGCAGATGATTTGAAAATATTCCTAATTATTAAGTCCTCTTATGACGCTTTGTTACTTCAGTCTGACCTTAATAATCTGTCCAACTGGTGTTTCTTAAATGGTATGGACTTAAATGTTACTAAATGCCATGTCATGCGTTTTTATTGATCACATGTGCCTACTATTATTTCTGATTACAACTTAAATGGTTACACCCTGTAGTCTGTTAACTAAATCAAAGACCTTGGAGTTATTCTTGACCCTACCTTAAATTTCAATAAACATAGGTATACCTTCAGTTATTTAAAAATCCATGGAAATGTTTGGTTTTAATAAAAGGCTTACCCGCAATTTCACTAACACAATAGCAATCAAAGCTCTTTATTGTTCATTAGTTCGACCGCATCTTGATTATTGTTCTTCTGTTTGGTCTCCACATTACATAACTTATAGCAGGAACATCGAAAATATGCAACACAATTTTCTTAAATACATAGCTTTTAAATTGGGTGTTCCTTGCGACTATTGTTTTTTGGAACAATATCTGAACATCGCTTCTTTGTAAACTAGGAGGAAACAGAGAGACCTACTTTTTAATATCATCAATGGCAGAAGCAGCTGTTCTGAACTTCTAGCAAAAATAAATCTTTTTGTTTCAATCCGGCCAACTAGACAACAACAAACATTTTATATACCTTTTTATCGTTTAAAACAAACTTTTAACAGCTGTATTCCAAGAATGTTACGATTAGCCAATATTCATAATAGTCTTGAGATATTCAACACCCCATTTCATTAATTCAAAACTCGATTACTTAATACCGGGCTTCAATAAATAATTTTATTTAATCTTTATCATCTATGTCTTATTAATTTGTTTAGTTTGTATCTTACTTGTATTTTTAACTCTTTTGTTTTATAGAGCCATATATATGTTAGTGTTTTTAAATTGTAATTTACTGCTTAAATGGGCTTGCCCGTAAAGAAATAAATAAATAAATATTTACATCGAGTCATTTTTAAATATACATTAAGTAGACATGAAGTACGTGTTAAAGGAGAAAGGCAAACCAAAATTGTGTCACAAATGTCGACACAAAAGTATATTGGAAGTAGGATCTCAGTCGAAAATATAAGCCAATCCAAGCAACAGAGAGGATCTCATTTTACAAAATAAATTTAAAACGAGTGAGTCTGAAGAAACTTTTCTTTTGTTTGACTCAGGACCTATACCTAATTAAATCCTGATTTTTCTCACTCAGCGCAACTTTACTCTATTGGCACAGTCCCAACATTGTTATGCTGACGGCACTTTCAAAGTAGTTCCAACCCTTCTTGAACAACTCTATACGATTCATGGACTAACGGACAATGTGGCCGTTCCTTTAATATTCGCTCTATTACCAAATAAGACGGAACCGGCTTATATTAAACACTTACAAGAAATAAAAAATATTTTGCTTGCTGGTGCAGCACCAAGTACTATTATGACTGATTTTGAATTAGCGATGATAAATGCAGCACAACAAGAGTTACCAAATACTGTACATAGGTAATGTTTTTTTCATTTTTGCCAATGCATCTTTCGCCAAATCCAGTAAAACTGTTTACAAAGGGAATACGAGCAGAATCCACAGACAGCTTTAACTTTAAAAATGCTTTCAGCTTTGGCATTTGTTCCCACAAATGACGTGGTTAATGCTTTTGATCAGCCATGGGACCAAAACATTTTCCCACCAGAGTTCCAGGCGCCCCTAAATTATTCTGAAGATACCTGGATTGGCCGGCCACAACGCAGGGGACGTCAACGCCGTCAACCACTTTTTACCCATACTATGTGGAATTGTTACGATGGAGTACGGGATGGACTTCCTAAAACAAATAATTTTATCGAGGGTTGGCATCGCAGGTTCCAAAAAATGCAAATAAGTGCTAATCATCCAACTATTTGGAAATTTATTTCCCCCCTAAAACGGAAACAAAGTTTAAGTGAACTAAAAATTAAACAGTATATAAATGGTGAACAACCTAAAAGATATAGAGATAGTACTGATAGGTTATTGCGTTTAATAAACAATTATGAACCACAAATTATTATCTGTGATTATATACGTAGAATATCACATAATTTGTCATATTAAAACTATCTTTATTATAAAAATATTTATGTATATATTTTGCATTATTGTGAATAAATATTTAAATATATAATTATCTTTTTTATTCGAGCAATTTGTAATTCGAGCAATTTTCATTTCAAACAACTCGTTTTCGAGCAACCGATTTCAAGCAATTCACCGGTTGCCAATTTAGTACGCTTACGAATAGAAATGTTAAAACATTTTTACAGTCCTTCACGTTTAAAGCCTGAAGAGTTAAAAAGTCTTGCGCTATAAAGCAAATTTTAATCAACTATATCTCCGTTATTTTTTAAGCTAGAAAAAAGTAAAGAAAAAAAATTGCCAAAACTTTTTTTTATAATTACATCATCTTTCATAGTTTTAAAATTATTCTAAAAAAAAAATAAATTAAAAATTAAAAAAAAAAATTATTCTTTTTTTAAAAATTATCATTATAACGTGGCTTTACTTTGAAATCTTATAACTTATAACTGTCACTAAAAAGTATTAGTGGAGAAAACAATTTATTTAAATTTTTTGTTGACGTTGGTTTTATTGGTATTTTTTTACAAAAATCGAGAAACCGATCGTTTTTCGACTTGATACAAAAGAATTTTGACGCTTATTTTAAAAGTCTTGTTAAACTGTTTATTTAATTTCATGTTTTTTTTTTAAATTACCTGTTTTTCATTATTTTAAAGAACAAAACCAAAATAAGTATTCCTTTAAACAGCAATAAATCAGACTCTTAGTTTTTTTTATATATCCCAGTTTTTAACAGTAAATAACTAAAAAATTGATTTAGCGAAAAAAATAAAGGTTGGATTTTTGCTTTAATTTTGTTCCTTTTAATAATAATAATAATAATAATAATAATAATAATAATAATAAATTCTTTATTTCATTCGACTCATAGAGTATAGAAATGCGTCAAAATACAATAATTAAGAAGAAATATACATATAAACATACACAGTTAAAAAGATGCCTGCAGGTACTCATCTAACGAGTAAAAAGTTCTCTCCAAAAGTAAATTCCTAACAGACTTTTTGAAGACATACATATTAGCTTCCTTGACATGACTTGGTAACTTGTTAAACAAACGAACTCATGCGGCAAACGGACCCCTCCTTACCACTGCCAAGTGACTAACTGGAGTCACCAAGTCATATCCATGTCGCAAACTGTACCCACTTGCCAAAGAAATATCATTCCTACATACAAAACTGTTCTTGTGGGACTTTACGTAAACAACAAAATTTAAAATGTACAACGAAATCACAGTTAAAATATATAATTCTCGAAAAATTGGCCTACAGGAATCCAAGCGCCTTCTAAACGTCATAGTCCGAATAATCTTTTTCTAAAGGATAAGCACCTCTTCTATTCGTGAGCAATTTCCCCAACAAACTAAGCAATACTGCAAAATTGACTGTACATGAGCAAAATAGTACAATTTTAGAATATCCAGAGAGACAAAATTCCTAAGTTGCCATAGCACATAACAATGCACAGACAATTTTGCTGCTATGTAATCAACTTGACAGCTACAAGACAAATTGGAGTCCAAGTAAACACCTAATAATTTAGTAGAGTGACTAACCACAACTGATCTATTGTCCAGCTTCACTAATGGACTCACCTGCATTGCAGAAGATGCGAAAGTTACCACATTGGTCTTTGATCCATTTAAGAATAATGCATTATTTACACAGTAGTCAGTCATGGTTTTTACAGCACAGTTTGCTTTATCTACTAAACAATAAAAATTATCAGAACCCACTGCAACGGAGGTATCGTCAGCGAATTGAGTGACATAACAGGATAATGAAACTGATACTGCAAGTGGCACTGATTTATCATGCAACGATGTTGGACTGGGACAATAGTTCTTATCAACGTTATTTCCGATGTATCCTTTTTGTCTTGGAACTGGCATAGGAGAGGGCGTAGGTTGTGCTAATGCATTTTGGGCAACACTTTGTAAGTTACAATTTATCTGACGATTTAAATCATTAACGAAAATCAAAAATAACAGAGGGCCAATGATACTTCCCTGCGGGACTCCTGACAAGACACTTCCTTCTGAGGACAAAACTTTTTTCATATTCATATTGACCCTAATTTTTTTAAACCTATTCGACAAAAAGGTTTTAATCCAATTTAACGCAGTTCCTCTTACACCACTGTAGTAAAGTTTCTCCAGTAGTATTGGATCATTTACAGTTTCGAAAGCCCGAGCTAAGTCAAAAAACAAACATACAATTTTATTACCTTTATCAAAATTCGATAGAATATGATTTCATAACCCTGACAGTGCATCTTGCACGCTCATACCTTCACAAAACCCGAATTGAGGGTTGATTTTAAATAAAAATATTACCAATATTGATATGGAAGAAACCACCAGAAAACTTTTATTTTTTAAGTATTTCTTTACCAACATAAAAAATGTTAAATGAATCGAAGCAGTCATAAGAAATTTGCGGTTAATTAAAAGAATAGACTCCAGTTAATAATTAAGTACATAAAGATTCCATTTACAAATTTAAACACTTTATAGAAACAAAATTTTTCAAAAACTTGTTGTAGATGAACGTAAGCTTGTTTTAAAATTTAATCTGCTAATATTCCTAATATTTAATTTGTTATAAAAAGTGTTATAAATTCCTTGTGGTTTTTTAAAATTAAATCTTATCACATCTAGGACGGCTTTTGTACGACCAATTTTGTGCCTAAAAATAATAATGGGGTCGATCCCTGTTTTATAGTATATGAGATGACTTGTGAATTAATGGTGTTTTCACCGCATATTATCTGCATTTTCTGACTTTATAAAACGTCCATTTTCAGAAAAGCTTTCAAGCTGTAATATTCTCTTCACGCGATGCCACTTAAAAACAAAATATTGTTTTGACAAAATATCCACTCTAACACAATACCGAGCAAGAGACCGTTCTTTAATAAAAGGGAGTCAAAGCAATGTGTTTCAAAAGTAAGTGTGGATTCCAACGACTTAGTTCGTGCGTTAATAATAATAACTTCTTAGACAGAAGTTAAAATTGTAAAATTGTGAAATATAAAACAGAAAAATACGTTGCTAAGGTATAAAACGGAAATACTAGTTAAAGTATTTTAAAATACATAAAATTGCTCCTACTTTATTTTTGAGACTATTGAGAACGAAAATGATAATAATTCAGATATATTAACAGTTTTTTAACATTATTTACACTAAATAACAAAAAGTATACATAAGCAACTTAGCAATTTTAAATTAAAATTTGGGTCAGTTAATATATTATGTTGATAGTTCTTTAAATTATCAGTATAATAGTTCCAATCTTTTTTCCGGTGGTAAAGTTAGTTACTTAGTTTACAAAATCAAGTCATCCAAAAAAATACTTAAAATGTTCTTCATTTATCTGTTGACAATAAAGTATCTTTAGCAAAATTTTATTTTGTGCTATTATTATTTTCCACCGTACCTATTTCACGCAGCATAAAACTTGGTAGGATATTTAATTTTAATTTTATATATTCCCATAGGCAATATCTCATTATAATTAATCGGACTTTCACCAGTCGATTATTTTTCGTAACCTATTTAACCTAGTTAGTCTGAAAAGGAAGTACGTAGGCTTTACCTACCTATAATATGTTTAAACAAATTCTGTTTTACCCTGGTAGAGATCTTATAAAAATATGTTCGTTTTTATACTTATTAGTCTTATCAGGTTAAAACAAAATTTAAGGCAATGAATATTTTTACACAGGTTAACAATAAATTAAAACTAAAGTATATTGTGTATCTAGTAGGAAAAGCGATACATTCCCGGACGACAATGTAAATTGTTGGACGAGGCGTATAGCCGAGGCCAACAAACATTGGAGTCCGGGAATGTGCTTTTACTACGAGATACACATACTATTTTTTTTGAAATCGCATTAAATATAATCGTAAACTAAGAAAGTTTTATATATGCATAACTGTGTTTGATTATGATCGTATTTTCTATGAAACCGTTTCGTTGACATTGCTTGTTAATCATTGTTTATTAGTGTCACAAAACTGTCAGTTCGGTTAGTTACATATTGCTTAAAATATTTTAAATTATATTTAAAATGAACGATGGTGTCGAGAGGTGCAAAACGCCTCTAGAGTTACTAAACACTGCTACTAATGTGGTTTTAAATTTACTGCCAAAGAAAATCAAGGCGCGAAATATGAATTTGCTTATAAACGTTTTATGGATCATTCCCGTACACAGGTCCGGAATAGTATATTCTGTAACAAGGTTAGAATGAAAATTCGATACGAGTGGAGAATTCCGAACGCGAGCACAGCGAGCGAGAGGAACCACGAGTTATCGAATTTTCATTCTAACCGTGTAACAGACTGTATTTTCTCCACGACCATGTAATAATTCTGTTTATTTAAGTTGAAATATGTAGCAAAACAATTAGAACGTCGCACTGACAAACTGAGTGACAGTTTTGAAATTCGCAGGGCAATTTATGTTTTTTGTTGAGCAATTACAGAATGTTATTTCGTCACTAGTTATAGAATGGAAATACATGCAAAACACATAAGAAGCAAGTGTTTCAGAATGAATATTCTATCTCAAGAATGAGAATGAACACTTTCTATTATTAAAAATGAAGTAGGAATTATTATATTCATTAATGGTCGTGGAGAAAAAATATTCCCGTACAGTACGGAAAAGTTCGTTGCCCAGCAACGGACTAAAATACAAGAATAGTGTATTTTGCGGCTCTAGTTTGATCCGAGAAACTAGACATTTCCAAGTGATTTCAGAAAAAAATGCATTTTCTTCTGATAATATTAGTCTGACATAATGCTTGCTTAAAATTTTTTGCCATACATTAAGTTTTGTTTAGTTACATTAACAAAATCGTATCACTAAATTACCTGTATACATAGTTAAGGTGTGTTTAAAAATGCTATAATTTATATTTTCTTTTATTATTTGGGAAATTTTTTGCAACTAAAATAAAAAAAATCAATATGTTTAAAAATATAATAGTCCTTGCTTATTTTACTAATCTTGATGGATATGTCAAAATTGTCAGGGGCCATCTTAAAAAATTTAAATATGCCTAACAAAAGTTAAACAAATATAAAAATGTTGTTTCTTCTAACCACATCGGTGGTCGTTTTAAAAATATTAAATCCACAAAAGCGTTAAAATATAAAACTATTTGTTTTTTACCAACTTATTCTTTGTTTTTAGCCATCCAATATCTGATAGTTATTAAATTGACCATATGCAACTTTTGTTACGCATTTTTAGATTGTAAAGACGGCCCTTGACAAATTTGTCTTAATTATTCAAAATTAATTAAATAAGCAAGGACCATTTTTAAATATATCGATTTATTTTTTATTTTAGTGGCAAAAAGTTTTTCAAATAATCGAAGAAAATTTAGTTAAGGTGTGGTGCTGTAGTTTCTATAAGACAATTAAATTAATTTGTGTGTCTTTTTATTCAATTTGTACATTGTTTCTAAATTTTATTGATAAAATTCATGTTGGTTAAAGCATCGTACCTACTTAATAAAAACTTCTGTTTTATGTGTTATAGGCCATGGCAACAAAAATTTTAAATTGTTTATTTTTAAAAAATAATTTTTGTCAAGCCCCTCTCGTCCTTATTACAACACATGTCTTTAAGAAAATTTTTAAATTCTTGTTCATCTACATAAGTGAAAGGGTAACCATTTGTGTTTTGTTGCCAATGTCATAATTTAAACATAAAATATAAGATAATAAGATAATATTATATAAATCGAAATCATGCAATTAAAGTCTCGTATATTTATAATAACATCATCTAAAACAGACTTTTTAAAATATTTCTTCGACATAAATTTTCTTTTGATGTTAATAACCTTCTCAATATTTTCTCACTCTTTAATAAAATATATATATTTTTAAAATTATTAAATAGAGTTAAATGAAAACCTGTTTTTCTTTTTGCAATATACATTTTACACGCTGCTTAAACAAGATCTATAAAATTAAGGCCATTATTCTAAAGTGAAAGCTTTAAAAATTCGTTTCCGTTTTCTGTTATTGAACAGTCAATTTACGTTTTTTGGAGTTTACTCCGTTTGGGCAGTCAATTCTCACCCTAGTCAGAAATCGTCTTGTTTCACCTCTTGTTACACAATATACTATTTTATATCACATGCATTGAAACAGCTAGTTTTGATCTCTGTTTTACCAGTCGGAATAAGACAATTTCAGACCAATGCAACTGTCAGTCAGAAACTGACAGTTGTTTCTGCCCTAGGGGAGAAACAACTTTGTTTTTGTCCAGCACATTCATTTTTTTATTATTTATGTCTTTATTTCAAGTCTGTCAGAATCGCATTTGTAATAAACAAAAGCGAATAAAATCATAATCGTCTGACAGCTTTCATCAAATCGTTGTCAAGATATTACTAAGCTATTTGTCCAAAATAGTTTTACTTCGACTGGCTACAGAAATGAAAACTCGCTGTTTTAATGCAGGTGATATAAAAAAAATGGCCCTTGGTAAGCCAGGCGCATCAGTAGATTTATATTAATTGAATATATTAAATATATACGTTTAAGAAAAAAATGTTTTAGATAAAAGTTGTAGGACTCTTTAAGACAAACAAAAAAGTCCTCCAACATTTTTTTGTACAGGGTGTAGTAAAAAAGTTACGAATTTTTTTCCATTTTGATTTAATGTCACGCCCAAACGGCTTTACCGATTTGGCCCATTAACGAACTCGACCGAGATTTTTGGACGATTGATTTTTGTACCAAATTTCATTTCGATCCGTTAAGAAATGCGACCGCTATCGTGTCCACAGATTTCGTTATATCGGAACTATACATATATATATACATATATATATATATATATATATATATATATATATATATATATATATATATATATAAACTTTTGAACGGAAGGTGTTTTTGAAGTCAGGGGGGCCCAAAACGAAAAACTGTAGTGAAATTTTCCCGAAGTCGTGACTTGCGAACCAGCTGAATAGTAGATATAAATCTACTAAATATAGTGTGTGGTACAGGATGAAACAAAGACGATTTCTGACCGGGTGATGGCAGTCAACTCTCGCCCTAACCAGGAATCGTCTTGCTTCACCCTTTGCCACACAATATACTATTGTTTTTGACCGGATAGGGTACTGTCACCGAATGGTAAGAAAACTCGATATTGAATGTAGGTATATAGATAATAAAAAAACAATAAAGATTGAATTGAATGAAAAATAATAAAATAAAAATTTAAATGATCTATATGTTACGAATTTTATATAAATCTAATATTAACTACATATAATCAGTATTTTTTTGGCATATTTTTTAATATATATATAAATAACGCGCCAAGAATCGTATTTCTAAGCGGCAACCCGTTATGCAGCTATCTGTCACTTCTTAACATAATCACCTTGGCCACCACGTCGCAAAAATTATTGGTTATAACTTGTAAACGCCGCACTTTTAGGTTTTTTAAGTTTAATATTAGTGTTCAGCGCTTTGGAAAATATAAATTAAGCTCTTAATTTTCCGGCGACCTAAAAGTGTCCCGGAAGGTATTGACAGGTCCCTAACTATACTGACCTGTACGGAATAAAATTTTCACGCTCGTGCAGTCATACTCGCATTTCACTCGTATGACAAACTTTTTCCCCTCTTAAAAAATATACAATTTTGCGTTATCTACTCATTTTTCTGATTATAACTTTCCTATTAAGTTAATTTATTAAAATCAAATTAATTGGGATGTATCTGAATTTTTTACATATTACATTCATATAAAAAACATCGATATTATTTATTATTTTTGTAAGTAGGTATATTAACTTTTACAAGAAATTTAATTGTGCAGAATATATTTACAAAAAATAATTATAAACTACATATATTATTATTACATGAGGAAGTTCAAACACGAGTTGAGATCCTTTGAGGAAAAAAAATGCAATCGTATCGTCAGTATATTTTAGAAAGAGTGGGTTAGTTTAACAGAAATATACGTAAGTACACAGGAAATTATATTAACAGAATCTCGAAATAAATGGAAAGTTAGGAATTGAGTAGTAGATGTTACTGTTTTGGTGTTAAATAACCTTCATCATTACCTTAAAAACTTTAGAAACGTATAAGATAAAACTAGTTATTTGAATTAAGATAAAATATTCAATTCAATTTATTACCAATCATTATAAAGTGCTCATTTGAGCTACAAATATAATGGCCCTGAAGAGCAAGGCAAGCCTAGCTATGCTCAGGGATGGTTACTTACATAATTAACTTACATACTAATTAAACAGTTTTAAAAATAGTGATCATTCATGTCTCCCTAAAAATATTATATTGTGTGGCAAGGGGTGAAACAAGGCGATTTCTGACTAGGGCGAGAGTTGACTGTCTTCGCCCGGTCAGAAATCGTTTTCGTTTTATCCCGTGCCACACACTATATTTTTCATATATCATTGAAACAGCGAGTTTTGATCTCCGTAGCTAGTTGAAGTAAGACTATTTCAGACAAATAGCGTAGTAATATCTTAAGAACGATTTGACGACAGGTGCCAGACGATTATGATTTTATTCGCTTTTAATTATTACAAACGCGATTCTGACAGAGTTGAAATAAAGACATAAATAATAAATAAATGAATGTGCCGGGCAGAAATAACGTTGTTTTTTCCCTAGGGCAGACAAAACTGTCAGTTTCTGATTGATAGTTGCATTGGTCTGAAATTGTCTTGTTTCGACTGACAAAACAGGGATCAAAACAATCTGTTTTCATGCATGTGATATGAGTTTCGTCTCCCTAAAAAATACATTTCTCTTATCATTAGTAGTTTAGTAAATGTTACAAAAGAAGTGATACTTCCATAAAATTTTATTTTTACATTGCAGTGTTTTATAATTATTTGGCAGAATGTTGAAGTATTTGGTCGCTGTATAGATAGGTAGTGATTTTCTTTGAAAATGTGAAATCATACAGTGAAATGCTTAGCTGCTTGTTTCTTGTAATGTTTTTGCTATTGCAAAATTCTAATTTTAGTTTGTCATAATAAAATGCAATACATTTAGATATATAGAGCTGCTTAATGGCAGGGATTTTTCCATTTTTAAGTATTTAGATAAATTTATCTTGCAAGTTCACAGTTGGTTCAATATAAGTTGCATAACCTCCCTCCCAAAAAAGCACAGAGTAGTTTAGTTAACTGTAAATATATATATAATATATTGTTACTAATACTTTTTTTGGCAAATATTTTAATTTAAATGTTATGTAGAGAAAGTATCTAATTTTTTTATTAACCATGAATATAGAAATCCCATTTAAGATTAAAGTCTATGTAAATACCAAGATATTTAACAATAATTACCCAGTTAACCAGGCGACGTGATTCCGACGTCAGTTAAACGTTATTTGATCACCTACATGACGTGAGGAATTGACGAGATTGTGACGTCGTTAGTACGTGATAATGTCACAGGTTATAGACGTCAGCAAATAACGTTATGGTAACGTCAGAAAATAACGTTATAGTAACGTCAGCAAATTACGTTATGGTAACGTCAGAAGATAACGCTATGGTAACGTCAGCAGATGACGCTGTGGTTACGTCACTGTAAAGTACTCAACTAGGAGATTGGAAAGGATAGAAATGAAATTAGACACAGAAGTAATAAGCATTTATTCAAAAATTTAAATTATGGAGATGTGCATTACCGACTAAAATTAAATAATTAGTTTATGACTAAAATTAAATAATTAGTTTATCAACTTTTTCGTATTTAAACGAACGAATGAATGATGTAAAACAATCGCCAATGCTTTCTACTCAGAATAACAGAAGCGCATCTTTTAAAATATCTGTTTATAAACTCAAATATATATAAAACTAGCTGACCCGGCGGACTTCGTACCGCAAATCATCGTCATATTTTCTCGTTAGTTTTAGGTTTATACTGTATTTTTTTGTTATATTTTGTAGTTTATCGATAAAATATATTAGAGGCATTACAATACTTAATTTAGTAAGGACTGCTCGTTAAATATATGTGATATTAACTGCGCCACCTTACGGTGGCGTGATATAATGTAATCAAATAAGTAGTGGTTGCTCGTTTAATGGAAGCGCCATCTGGTGATAACTGCCATTAATATGAATATGATATCATATTAACCAATAAAAATACAGCATCATACTGATTTTCATGACAATCAGTTGAACGGGGCAGAAGTTGCTAGTTTGCAGCGCCACCTGGTGGCAAGTGGCATCAATGGGCATGGCATATTCGTTTTCTTCGTGAAAAAATACATATACGTACCAATTTTCATGACAATCGGTTAAACGGGACAGAAGTTGCTACGTTGCAGCGCCACCTTCTCCGTGGAAAAATACATATACATACCAATTTTCATAATAATCGGTCCAGTAGTTTTTGAGTTCATCGATTTCGTACATAAAAACACATCCTTTTATATATATATATATAGATTTGAAACTTAAATTTAATAATAAACAACATAGTTATAACTTAAATACTAATATCACAAAAAAGGTACATTTTATACTATTATCACACAAACAGGTACAAGTTAAATTATTGCCGCAAAAATATTAAAAGTTACCAAAATAATAAATGATAGATAAATTGTAAGGTATAAAAAAGTTGTTTAAAATTTGCTTATAGTTACAAATATATATGTAATATGTACATATTACACTAATATCACAGAAATGTACGATAATCATTACTTTTATAACAAATTAAATTTTATATTAATTTAACAAAATAAGAATTAAAATTTACATTAGACATTGCACAAAATTCATATTTAATAAACACACGAAGCTTCTTATTATGAAAATGTTTATCATAAACATGATTGAAATACTTATTTTTACAATCTACAACACAACATTTATATCTAAAACTAGTTGTACTCGCAACGTCGTTCGCGTGGTGTGTGATTTTTATATAAAAATTTCTTAACCCACCCCATTTAAGGAATGGAAAAGAAATTTTTATACACCAGATGTTAAGTTGAAAAAAGACAAATACATCTGTAAAAACCGCATTCAAATCGAATCAGTAGTTTTCATGTGATGCGCGCACAAACATACAGACAAAAAAGTCTAACCACATTTTTGGGTTCTATTTCGATGTACCTGCGACGTCGTTTGCGTGGCGTGTTGATTTTTGTATAAAAATATCTTTCCTCACCCCGTTAAAGGGGTGGGGGGGAAAAAGTTTTATACACCAGATGTTAAGTTAAAAGAAGACAAATACGTCTTTGAAAACCGCATTCGAATAGGATCAGTAGTTTTCATGTGATGCGCGCACAAACATATACATTTCTACAGTTTTATTATATGTATAGATAGATAACCTGGTAGTGACATGTTTAAAACTATTCACTATACTTTTGCACCCTTTTTACGCTAAAACTACCTTTAATTTATAAAACTTAAAACACTTGCACTTCCCTGTCACTATGCCATGCCGCCATTACTGTTTTTCGTAAATGGTAGATGCTGTTGGGCCCACCCGGCATCGCCCGGTGAGATACCATTGCATCGATTTAGGCGGCGTGAAGTTGCTCTTTGGGTTAATGTTTCGTCGCCGTGTCGATGTTTCCGGTTTCCAGGGTGGGACCGAAAGAAAAAAAAAGCATGATGGAAGCTCCAAGACTAAAATACTCCGGAGGTAAACTCGCCCCCCAATCGGATCTCCGGGTGGGGGCTAGTCCTGTGGCCTCATCAAGCGATATTAATCGAACTTCCACTATCTCCTACAATACACTGGGTTCCCCTAACAACACTCAACGGAGAAATAGTGTGGCACCTGCAGTTGCTAACAGACCCAAAAACAGCAACTTCAAAATTGATTTCTGCAACATCAGAGGGCTTAACACCAACATAAATTCAGTCCACCAGCACTTAAAATCTTCCAAGCCTCATGTGCTCGCACTGACCGAGACAAAGGTCAGATCGTCAACAAATACCGTCAGCTATTTATACCCTGGATACGATTTTCATTGCCGATTTAGACGCAACTTTGGGGTATGTCTCTTTATCCGAGATGAGCTTTGCTGCCAACGAGAGGAAACACTTGAACCGACAGGGTTTGATGTAATGTGGTTTAAAATATCTACGCAGAAAATCACCAAGTTTATCTGCTGCCTTTACCGTCCTCCAAGCGACACCCAATACAGAGCCCTTTTCTCATCACTAGCCAACACAATCGACTTCTTGCAAACCAACCATCCAAATGCCGAAGTCGCTATCTTTGGAGACTTTAACGTCCATAATGTCAACTGGCTTAAATACTCAAATACCAACGATGAACAAGGCCGTGAGGCAGAATCATTCGCGATCAGTTCTGGCTTAACTCAACTCGTAGAAGAACCAACGCGGATACCAGACCGAGATGGTGATTTTGCTAGTCTGTTGGATCTTTTTTTGACATCAAACCCAGACCTATACACTATCTCCGTTCAGTTTCCGCTAGGATCTTCCGATCACAAACTTATTTCAACACTAAGCGAGCTACCAATTTGTTCTGAGCAGCCTCCTAAACCTCGCAAGATTTGGCATTACAGATCGGCCAGGTGGGAAGACCTGAAGAACCATTTTCACACTTTTCCTTGGCTGAACGTGTGCTTTTCTTCTAATGATCCATCCGTTTGTGCTCAAGAGGTCTCCGATGTCATTCTAACTGGCATGGAAGCCTTTATTCCTTATTCCAATAAGCGCCCTTCTAACGGCAAGCCCTGGTTTAGCAAAAACTGCGAGCGCGTAGTCAGATCTAAAAATCTAGCTTACCGACAGTGGCGTAAAAATCCAACGGCTGAGAATCGCACCACCCTTGTTACCGCTCGAAACCAGTGTAAGCAAACGATAGATCAAAGCAAAGAGACGCATAACACGAGGATCAAAAACAAACTTCTTGCCAGTCCTAACGGATCTAGTTTTTTTTGGTCAGTCGCTAAGGCCGTCAGTCAAAATTTTACCAAATCAAATATTCCACCTCTAACACGTTCCGACGGCACAATAGCAACCACAGCCGGAGATAAAGCGAACTTACTGGCAGAACTATTTTCTTCTCATTCCAACGTAGACTTTTAGGGAAAAACACCACCGAACATTCCAGCAGTTCAATCGGAAATGACTGATATCGTATTCCGTCAGCGTCCTGTCAAACGAATTCTTAAAGGGCTCGATGTCAGGAAGGCTTCTGGTCCAGATGAAATTCCTATTATAGTGCTCAAGGAATGCGCTGATGAGCTAACACCAATATTTTGTAGACTTTTTAACCTATCCTACAAAAAAGGAATATTTCCATCTTGCTGGAAGAAGGCAAGAGTTCAGCCTATACCAAAGAAAGGCAAGAAAACCATGCCAAACAACTATCGACCTGTCGCATTGCTTTCAGTTATATCAAAAGTGATGGAGAAAGCTATTAACCAACAACTTCTAAAGTACCTAGAGGGCCTTAATATTATCAGCGACCATCAGTATGGCTTTCGTAAGTCCAGATCAACAGGAGACCTCCTAGCATATGTCACCCATCTTTGAAGCAACGCAGTCGAACATCATGGGGAGTCCCGGACTATTGCACTGGACATTTCTAAAGCATTTGATCGTGTCTGGCACGAGGGGCTCCTAAGTAAACTGCGATCCTACGGTATGCCCGGTCGATTCTGTTCATGGCTTTCTAGCTTTCTTCAGGACCGTTCTCTGCAAGTGGCGATTGACGGGTTTCTCTCGGACACCTTTACCATCAATGCTGGTGTTCCTCAGGGGTCCATATTATCCCCAACCCTCTTCTTACTATACATTAACGACCTTCTAGCGAAGACAGAAAATCCAATTTATAGCTTTGCTGACGACAGCACACTTATCTCATCGTTTACTTTGAATTCTCGAACATCGGCTGCTGACGCACATCTTCGCAGACAGCATGAAGTATCACGACTCAATAAAGACCTGGAAGAAATTTTGTCTTGGGGTGACAGTAACCAAGTCGAATTTAACGCTAAAAAAACCCAGGCAGCAGTTTTCTCTAAGAAGGTTAACATTGCAGAACCA
Source organism: Altica lythri (assembly GCA_964028335.1). Taxonomy (NCBI): domain Eukaryota; kingdom Metazoa; phylum Arthropoda; class Insecta; order Coleoptera; family Chrysomelidae; genus Altica; species Altica lythri. Next base: position 74,666,856 of record OZ034801.1, on the reverse strand, counting down.
GATATAGTCATGGCAGGACACGCAATTCCACTGGCTTCGTCTATTAACTTACTGGGTGTCAATCTGGGAGGAGATATGTCTTGGCATAATCACGTGGTAACAATCGCCAGGACAGCTTCTCAGAAACTCGGAGTACTTTTCCGTACCAAAAAGCTGTATACACCACAACAACTTTTGACACTCTACAAAGCCCAGATTCGACCATCACTGGAATACTGCTCTCATGTCTGGAGTTCTGCACCGAAGCATACCCTTCGGTTGTTGGATTCCATCCAAAGGAGAGCCATTCGCCTGATCGGTGACCACGAGCTAACCAAGAACCTCGACAGCTTAGAACATCGAAGACAGGTTGGTGATTTGACCCTCTTTTACAAATATTTCCATGGCAAGTGTTCTACTGACATTGCCCGCTTGATTCCACCTAGAGCAATTCATAGCAGAAATACACGACAAACCACTTCCGCCCATCCCTATGTGGTTCAACTTAATACTCCTCGAACATCATTGTTTAAGAACTCTTTCTTCTGGAGGACATCCTCTTTGTGGAACGGCCTTTCTGAGGCCGTATTTCCCACCGAATATAACCTTCAACGATTCAAGAACAACGTGAATCGCTTTCTTCGCACACGCACCGCTCTCAGAGCGCCTTAAAGGAATTTTCCTGCAGTGCTTGTGCTTGACCATAAAAAAAAAAAACTACAGAATGCGATTGCGCCCTATGGTATGCGCACAAACATGTTGGCGCCTTTGGGCTATGTTTCAAAAAGTCTCTTAATTTGTCTATGTAATATACATAAACATTTAAAAAAATTTTAACGTATTGTTTTCCGTTTGGAAGCTTTTTTAAAATATATATTTCAAAAATTGATAACGAAGTGAAATATTTTTTTATACTATTAAAATATTAACCATATCAATGAAAAAAATTAAATGAAGATTATAATCAATGATGGTTAAAGAAAATAATACATATAAACATGTAAAGTAGCTTTAATTTATCTACTACAAGATATGAGAAAAAGACAGTGCGAAATATGAGATAAAAAATGTGTGAACGCTTCTGTTTTATAAATTAACAATCGATAAATTGGATAATAAATGGCCCGAAAAAGACGTCAATTTGACGAATACACGAGACGTCACTTTCAAGTTGCTAATATGATTTTTTTTTACGAGATATTTCTGACCTATTACCAATCTCACCAAAAATGACTAAAAAATGTCGTGAAATAGACGTCATCATTCGTCATGTGGTTAACTGGGTAACCTTTTTAGTTTTTCATTATTTATATTAATCTCAATTGTTTTAGGGACACTAACAACATAACTGCCAAATGTAATGAATATTGTCTTTTTGACATTTGTTGTTAATTTATTTTTTACAAACCATAATTGCAGTGCCCTCAAGTATAAGTTCATTTTACTCTCTGCTGTAGCCCATGTTTTTCCCGTACTTAAAACACTAGTGTCATCAGCAAAAGCATATATTAGTGGACAAATAAGGAAGATATCATTTATATATAACAGAAATAGTATTACATATTTTTAAATATCTAAGATAAACTACTTGTGATCTAATCCTCTCTTATTTTTGACCAACACGTACACGTATTTAAATAAGGCAATACTTTTATGATTCTTACTAGCATTAAAATATTTTAAATTCTTGTTAATAAAACAATAATACATTCGACATATAAGACTTAAATTTAAATAAAGCGAGTAAATGAAACAATTCAACAGTGTAGATATAGAGAGAAGCTGACAGCATAAAGTTTACCGCACAAATAGTTTTGGTGGACCCCCATACCCCAAATTTCATATTCGTTAAGGCACATTTTCACTTTATTTCACGAGATACATGTACTACTGTACATGATACAAATATCATGGTATTGTACTATACCACGATTTATATTGGACATATTATAACTGTTAGATTGTTTCTAAAATGATAGCTAGAATTTAATACAGTTTTACCACTGTGTCAAATTTATTTTAAATTTGACTTAGAATGTACTGTAATTAGAAGAATATGCTATATTAAAAAGTTCCTCTAAATTATTCAAAATATAATTCACCAACCGATAGATGCAAAAGCTATTGGCGATAATACTCTGATATAATTAGGAATTGATTTGTGTACAATGTATAGTATGGTTCAAAGTTAATTTTTTTTATTTTGCATTTACTCTTTATGCCGACAATTTACTTAGCTGCTTGGTGCAAGATCGGACTTCTCTTGTATTATTTAGATACTCGATTTAACGATTTTACAAATATTTAAAACATTTTTAAGGATTAATTATAATCTGAGATGTATTAGTCTGACTTTAAATTATAATGATTTAAGCAGCCTTCTCTCGAGAAGGAAAATAGGTAAAAACCTACAACGAAAATGAGTACCAAATGATACAGATTTAGTATCTAATCATATAAAAAAATTAGAAAAGAGGTTGACCTTAAAGGCCATCCTTGCAACTTCCCGCTAGTTTTAACCGCAAAGCTATAGTAACGTGACGTATTTTGACGTTTTTGACTTTTTTTGAAATGTTTAAAAAGCCATAACTTTTTAACGCGTTATTCGATTTTGATGTTGAGGATGGCATTCGACGCAGTTTTTCAGACCTAAAATTGTTACTGGGATTGCTAAATCGATTAGTAGAAAAAGTTATTAAAAAAAAAAACACTTTTTTTGAAATTTTTCGACAACGATATCTCACGAAAGAATCAACCGATTTTAATTTGCAAAACGGCATTCGACGTGTTTTTTTAAGCTTGAGAGCTGATTAAGTTATGGAATTGATCGATCTAATAGCCAAAAAGATATGCCCAAAAAACATCATTTTTACCAATTGTTTTTTTCGGTTATTTTGAAATTTCTCAAAATCTACCGGTTCGAATCGGCTCAAACTTACAGGGAGTCTAAGTTAGATGGAACTCTTTGGAACGCGTTTTATTTCATTTCGATCGGTCACGCCGTTCAAAAGTTATAAGAGGTTTACATACATCCACACACACACACACACACATCCACACGTACATACAGACATACAGACACCCTCGTAAAAATTGTCAGGGGAGGTTCCAAATACCTCAAAACGTTGAGATCCGATGAAAACTCGATTTTCGAAAAACGGGGTAAAACCAATAACTTCCCGATTTTAAAAAAAAATTTAATTTTTTTTGGCGGGAAGTTAAAAAAACTAATGCTCGTCAGAATTATCATCCTCACTCGATAAAACAAATCGATAGAACAGGAATGAACCTAATATACTCTATAGGGACCGAGCCTCTAGACCGTCACGCCCCTCTGGTGATAGAAATTGTAAACTTATGGGCAAAAATATTAACCAATAGTATGTGATAAATTGTTTTTTTACCTTTTATTAAAATAAATTTTGAAATTATTTACGATGTCTTTATCAATAAAATCATGTTGTATAAAAGGCTGTACAGAAAAGTCTTGCAGAGAGCGGTATATAAATTTACCTGTGAAATTTTATCGTTTTCGGTTAACTACCATTGGTGTCTCGTGGAAAGACATTTTGACCACGAATATTATTATTAATTATCGGTTTAAATCCGTATTTAATTATTTTATCCATGATTTATTAATTATGACGTTTGTTATTAATAAATTTTTGCCCATTTAATTCCTAATTTCCGCACTAGGGCGCGCGGCCTTCAGTCAAAGTGCTGCCTCCACAGTTGGAGCTCGATCCCAATAGTTATTTTCAATTTTATGATCATGGCCAACGCATTTATACTATAATTCATGCGAAATATCTGCAACAACTTCCCTTATAGTGTCAATCTCACTTCGCGATAAAGTTGGGGTCACATACCTACTATCGACAACATAACTGTTAGAGTTTTTGAACTTTTGTTTTATATTTTTGTAAGTTTTGTTTTTTGTAACCAAGACTTTTTGTTATTATATTATTTTGTCATTCAATTAAACAATTTTGAAAAGATAAGGTTGTCAATTTTATTTTCCATTTCAAAGTATTATCTTATCTTTAAAAAACCACCATTTTTTTTATACAGTCCACTATTGTTATCGAACCAGCAATCACCGAAACATTGGTCCATACGAGCTGGATAGAAGAAAAAAGAATTTTTGGCCAATTCCATACAAGAATCTATAGGCCCCAGGTACATTTTACGCTATTTTCCATTTGACATTTATTAAAAAAAAAATATGTCAGAGTCACAAGAAGAATTAAAGTCCTTGTCTCGTCATAGAGGTACTATTAAACAAAAACTTACGATGTTGGAAAAGTACATTGATACAATTAAAACTTCGTTAAGTGATGTTTTGCCTAAATATGGTGATGTTGAGGTAAGGTTTCACAACAGTTCAAATTTATTAAGTGATTTTGACATTGTTCAAACTGAAATTGAAAGAATATGTGATGTAAAAGATTTAGATGATCATTTTGTAGAGCGGGAACAGTTTGAAAATCGGTTTTATTCAGCACATTTATATTTAAAAAACCTTCTGAAACAAAACGAACCTATTATTAGTAACCAAACTATTAAATCTCATATTGGTGGAGATTCTCTTCAGAATATTTTATTACCAAAATTAAAGTTACCAGTATTTTCTGGAGAGTTTCATAATTGGATCAATTTTAAAATTCAATTCAGTTCAACAATTTCAAGCAATAACACTTTAACTGATAGCCAGAAATTTCAATTTTTAAAAGCTTCATTAGATGGTTATGCCTCCCATTTTATTGAAGATCTAGATAATGTTAATCAACCATTTAGTCAGGCATGGAAGTTATTATGTGATAGATTTGATAAAAAACAATTTCTAATAGACAGTCATTTTAAATCTTTGTTAAATGTGCAAGGTATTCAAAAAGAAACCTATTTAGGGTTGCGGAAATTTTTGGATGAAATATTAAAACATTTAACATCTATTGATGGTATACAAATTCCTAAAGAAAAGCTATATGATTCGTTGCTTATTCATGTTTTATTAGGTAAATTAGATAAAAACACTATTCGCGAATGGAAAGAAAGTAAATTTAATGATGATTTGCCAAGTCTTGATGAATTAATTAGTTTTTTAAAAAACAAAACAGACATTATGCAGTGTTTAGATGATTTTCAATTACCTAAATCCAACATTGCTAACAAAAGTAATCATTATAATAATAAATCCAATTTACAAGTAAATCTTACATTTAAGGGTGTTTGTAACTATTGTAAAAAAGATCATTTAATTTATAAATGTCCAGATTTTGTTGCTTTGTCTGTTGATCGTAGAATTCAAGAAGTAAGAAAATTGAAATTATGCGAAAACTGTTTATTAACTGGTCATAACAAAAAGTTGTGCAAAAAAGGTCCTTGCCCAATATGTAAAATTCATAAACATAATAATTTACTTCATAAAGATTTGTTACAACCATCTACTTCTAATAATCAAATAAATTCAACTAATGTGGTTTTGTCGGATGATCATAATTTACAAAATAATGATATAAGCATTAATTTTATAAATAATGAGAGCCAGGTTTTGTTGTCAACAGTTATTTGTAATATTAAAGACGATTTTGGAAAATTTCATAAATGTCGAGCACTTTTAGATTGTGGTGCGCAAGCAAATCTTATTACTGAGGAATTTTGTCATAGGATGAATATTCCATTAGTTGCCACTAATTGTTCTATTACAAGTGTTAATCACGGTTCAATTGGTATTAAAAAACAATGTACAGTTCAAATTTCTTCCCAATTCACACAATTTACTTCTACAATTTCTTGTTTAGTGGTTCCTTTTATAAGTAGTAATATTCCGACATATTCTATTGATATTGAAAAATTGAACATACCAAGTTATGTGAATTTAGCTGATTCAGAATTAAGTGTTTCCAAAGATGTAGATTTATTGTTAGGTGCCAATATATTTTGGGACTTGTTAGGACAAGGCAAAATTTGTTTAGGTAAAAATTTACCAACTTTGGTTGAGACTAGTTTTGGTTGGATATTGACTGGAACAATACCAAATAATTCCAAAAATTATATATGCAACTTTGCCAAAATTAATATTATAGAAGACGAACAACTTAAAAAGTTCTGGGAAATTGAAGAAATTCCTGGACGAAATAAATTTGTTTCGGAAGAAAACATGATTTGTGAATCATTATTTGAATCAAATACTTACCGTGCTGATAATGGACAATTCGTGGTAAAGTTTCCTCTTAAACATTCTCCAAAACTCTTAGGAAATTCTAAATTATCATCTATCAAGAGATTTATATCGTTGGAACGTAAGTTTTCGGATTTGAATTTTAAAAAACTCTATTTTGATTTTATACATGAGTATGAACAACTGGGTCACATGACCAAAATAAACGATAATAACGATGTTTGCTACTTTTTACCTCATCATGGTATATTGAAAGAATCTAGCATAACTACCAAATTACGAACTGTGTTTGATGGTAGTTGTCGAACTTCCACTGGATGGGCACTTAATGACATCCAGTATGCTGGCCCTAAAGTACAAAATGATATTTTTGATATTTTACTTAGATTTAGGATTTATCCATTTGTAGTATCTGCAGATATTTCGAAGATGTATAGGCAAATACTTATGAATCCTGAGCACAGGCCATTGCAGCAAATTTTATGGCGCGAAAGCCCTGTAAACGAATTTATGGTTTATCAACTTAATACCGTAACTTATGGTACTAGATCAGCACCATATTTAGCCATTAAATGTGTACAACAAGTAGCAAAAGAACATTCTACCAATTATCCAACAGCATCACAGGCTATTCTAAAAGACATGTATGTTGACGATTTATTAACAGGTTCTGATAATTTGCAAGAGTTAAAAACAAGATGTAACAATATTTATTCTATTTTAAAATCTGCTAATTTTATACTGAGAAAATGGACCTCCAATGTTCCTGAAATAATTACAAATTTTGCAACTTTCGATATATCAAATTCTATTTTAAAATTAGGAGATCAAGATCAATTTAAAACATTGGGAATTCAATGGGTAACTAGTTCTGATTTTCTTACATATTCAATAAATTTACCCATAGGGCCCAATATAATTACGAAAAGATTTATGCTTTCAATTATTGCACAAATATACGACCCATTAGGTCTTTTGAGCCCTTCTATTATTATAGCTAAGATTTTAATTAAAAAACTTTGGTCTCTTCATATTTCTTGGGATGATCCTATTCCTTCAGAAATTTGTGAAGATTGGTTAAAATTTAAAAATAGTCTCATGCATTTTAATCAATTAGCTATTGTTAGAAACATTGTTTCAAAATGTATATGTGATATCCATTGTTTTTGTGACGCATCACAAAATGCATATGCTGCATGCATTTATGTTAGAAGTTCTGACAATCTTGGCAATTTCAAAATAAATTTACTTTGTTCTAAAACAAGGGTATCTCCAATGAAAACTATAACCATTCCAAAATTGGAATTGTGCGCATGTTTATTAGGCTCACAATTAACAAAAGTTGTTCTTAATGCTCTTAATATAAATGTTCCGATTTTTATGTGGTCTGACTCTCAAGTCGCATTAAGTTGGATAAATCATGAACCTAGTGAATTACAAGTATTCGTGGCTAATCGCGTAGCTAAAATTCAGTTACTTTCTAATATAACAGATTGGAATTATATCAATAGTTCAAATAATCCAGCAGATGTAGCTTCCAGAGGCATCTTACCAAATTTATTAATTTCCAATCGATTATGGTGGCATGGACCTGACTTTTTAAAATTACCTCATTCAAATTGGCCAAAAACTGAATTTATCATAAACAAATCAGAATTAATAGAATTAAGAAAAACTTCCAAATTAAAATATTTAAATATAATTTCAATATCAAATATAATCACTAGGTTTTCAGATTTAAACAGATTGCAACGGGTAGTAGGATATTGCCTACGCTATTTTTATAATATAAAAAATAAAAATGCAAAAAGAACAGGACTTTTATCTATTTTAGAAATTAATAATGCTAATCATGTTTTAATTAAACAAGTACAATTAGAATCATTTTGTGAAGAATTATCTATTTTACAAAAAGATAAACACCTCCCCATCAAACATAGATTGTCGTCATTAGCTTTGTTCATTGACAAAGACGGAATAATTAGAGTTGGAGGTCGTTTAAAAAATACTTATTTACCTTTTAATATAAAACATCCAATATTACTATCATCTAAACATTATTTTACAAAATTAATTTTTGAACACAAACATAAATTGCTTTTGCATCCAGGTCCTCAGTTGTTATTATCATCAGTAAGACAGTTTTATTGGCCAATAGGAGGTATCATCTTAGCCAAAAAAGTTGTAAAAAATTGTCTTACCTGTTTTCGATTTAAACCTGTTGCATTTAATAGTCCAATGTCAAATTTACCTAATGAACGAATAAAACCCGCTTTTCCATTTGAAACCACAGGTATTGATTATGCAGGGCCTTTTAACATTTTAAATAAAAAAGGTCGAGGGGCAAAATTAAATAAATGTTACATTGCTCTTTTTATTTGTTTCTGCACAAAAGCTGTTCATTTAGAAGTTGTTTCAGATTTAACTACTGATAATTTTTTAGCAAGTCTAAAAAGGTTTACTTCTAGACGAGGAATTCCTTCAACAATATATTCGGATAATGGTGCCACATTCGTTGGTGCTAATAACCACTTAAAACGATTAGGACATTTTTTAAACAAATTTCATAATTCAATTGCTGATCAGACTAGTCAATTTGGTATAAAATGGGTTTTTATTCCTCCTTATACCCCTAATTTTGGAGGGTTGTGGGAAGCTGCTGTCAAAGCTACAAAACATCACTTAAAAAGAGTTCTAATTAATAACAATGTTACTTTTGAGGAATTTAATACCCTTCTTATACAAATCGAAGGGATATTAAATTCTCGTCCTCTTTTCAAAATGTCAAATAATCCTAATGATCTTTCTCCTATAACACCTTCTCATTTTTTAATCGGCCGCACTTTAACCTCTATACCAGACTATGACTTGACAAATACTCCTCCCAATCGCCTTTCAAGACTTCAACACGTCCAACAATTGTACCAACAATTTTGGCGTCAATTTTCAAAAATGTACATTTCTCAATTACACCAACAATACAAGTGGAAAGAGGCTCCAAGTAAAATAAAAGAAAATACATTAGTCTTAATAAAAAATGATTCTGTACCACCTTGCAAATGGTCTATTGGTAGAATAATAAAACTGTTTCCTGGTCGAGATGAAGAAAAGCGAGTAGCAGAAATCCTAACTTCACATGGAACTATAACCAGATGTGTTAGACACTTGTTCCCTTTACCATTACAAAGTGAAACGTTAAATTAATATTGAATTTTTTGAAGGTTCCCTTCAAAGGGGGGGCTAATGTTAGAGTTTTTGAACTTTTGTTTTATATTTTTGTAAGTTTTGTTTTTTGTAACCAAGACTTTTTGTTATTATATTATTTTGTCATTCAATTAAACAATTTTGAAAAGATAAGGTTGTCAATTTTATTTTCCATTTCAAAGTATTATCTTATCTTTAAAAAACCACCATTTTTTTTATACAGTCCACTATTGTTATCGAACCAGCAATCACCGAAACAATAACTTGCTTTAATATTTAAAGATTTTAATATAAGAAGCAAATCCTTTTTTAAATATGCTGAAGAATAAGCTATCTACGTACGAAGAAATAATTTTTTTTTGCAATTTAACTTTCGGAATTTCTGCAGTCTTTCGTGAATGGTAAGGAGCATTGTCCATCACTATGACTGAATTTTGAGGTAAAGTTAACAGTTGGTCTCGAAATCATTTTTCGAATAATGTAGATGTCATGTCTTCAAGATAATTTGGCAAAACAATATTCTCATTTCCTACATGTAAAATGTTTAGGTACGCGTTTTCCTCTGTTTGTTAAAGCTTTTACAGAGCATTTAAAAGATTGGTCGCTTCATCCTTTCTTAAAATGTCGTGATTGTTATACCAAGTTTTATCAAGATAGAACATGAACTTTCCTTCCTTTCGTGCTTTATCGATTACGTTTAAGTACACATTTCGGACCATATAATGATTCTTTGCGATTCCATAATCGATTGTCTATTATTTAAGGTTCGATATCTAAATCCTATCGATTGCTAACTTTTCTCAAGGTATTGGTTAATTTACATGGATAACCGGAAACTGCCATAAGTTCTTGTTTAATCCTATAAATAGACAGTACAACATTTCTAGAATAAGATTTATAATTTTTTATACGAATATTGATTTAGCTTGGTAAGAGATTGTTGTGTTCTCTTTTTTCGAGGATAACACTCTGGTCTAGATACCACCTTCTTCATTGATGGCTTATAAAGTTTTGTTAATATGTGGATTCGCTCTATGACATCATAATTTGAGCCATAATTTTCCATTACCAATTGTTTAAACATATATCGAAAAATCATTTGAGCAGAGAGTGACCCACATACCATATTTATTGGTAGTAATTCTCTACTTTAGTTTCAGATAAAATTTCATCTCTTACAGGATCTATATCCTAATAAATAATTAAAAACTAAATTAAATTTGTATTTTAAATACCTTTTAGAAAATTTTTAAAAGGTCTTAAATACAAAAAAGATTCCCAAAAAAAAAAATTAATAATAAATCCAAATACAATAATGGTAAGCCATAAAAAAACTTACAAGACTACAGATAGTAAGGACGCGTGGCAGATAACCAAATGATTTCAATATTAAATAGGAAATAAATTAAAATTATTGGTTTAATTCCGTCCACGTTGACTAGAATCTCATTTATTATCAAACAATCGTAATCAGTAACTAGACAAAGCGATCAATAAAAACTGCAAATTTTTTCGATAATTCCACTTTTTCCATAAACAAGGCAATTAAAAGCAATGTTGCCAAGCATGAATAGTGTTTAATATCAGAGTCATATTTTCTGTGTGTTCTGTTTTAGATTACATATGGCAACCCTTATTTTGTATTTATTAGTTGCTAATCGCCTGTCGGCATTTTTTGCTGTACTTTGTACTTACGTGTAAATGCAAAAAAAGACAAAAACTAACTCTGAACGAAACTATACTTATAACGATATTCTGTTTTGTCAACAAACTAGCTCACATTAATCCTACAGCTTAATGAATAATTATGATTTAGGTACACATTCATTTTGGAATTAAGGCGCAAACTATATAATTTTGCCTATTTTAAAATGATGTATTTAATTGTATAATGTAATGTATAACAAATAATGAAGTGATTTTGAACTATTTTTAAATAACTGCATTTTTATTATTTTAATGTGTAACAGCAAACGAATTTACAGCAACATTTATGTATATTGCAGTCTTTTGGATGGTGTAGTGGTTGCTTTTTTCGAATTTATTATATAGTACTTCCAATGTCAACCGTTACTTATTCTAAAATTATATAGAAAACTTTAAGTTTTAACCTTATTTAAAAAGCGCTTGTATTTCTTGTTAATAAGAGATGGTTCTTTGAAAACATATACCGATATACCAATTTCTAAAATGTCTACCCGGTTTAATAAAAACTCTATTGGAACGTTAACTTTTGTAACCTAAATTTTCATAAAATAAAACAAAACATTATAAATATGTGAAGATTTAACTACATGCTTTATA